>JABFQD010003004.1:0-14038 GCA_022817045.1 Psix sp. ZL-2020 | reverse complement strand
ATATTCTGTTGTTAAATCAATCTCTAGATTATTTAATTTTAAGATTCATTAATTTGCATAATCAAGTTGAAGACTTGTTTATAAAATATGGACAGTGCCTTCAGCTATAGTGTACTCTTTAGTAAAATGCTTCTATCTTTTTTTATGCAAACTGAAAAAAAATTTAGGAGTAATATGATTTTGACACTCATTTTAAATATTTAGAAACTTTTGATAATGTACAATGTGATTGGTTTCTAAACTTGAGAAAATAAATTATACATGCTGTACAGTGTATTAAAAATAGTTCATAAATGTACACCCTTACCAAAAAGTTATAGGCAAATGGACATCATAAATCTTTTTTAATTTTATATTTGTATTATATTATGTTTTAATTACATGAAATTTAATTTATTAGTTTGGTTTAAATTTATTTTCAAATTTTCATGATTAAAGTATAATTAAAATGTGTATCATACATTCTTAAAATCACTTTTCCACATAAGATGAATTTTCTTTTCTAAATTTTAGTTTACGGTTATTTAATCTTTTCGTGTTATAATTAACACAACTATAAATATTATTTAATAGAAGAAATGAGCTATTAAAACATGATTGCTAATACATGACGATGACGATTTAATTTAATTAATTTGTCATTGCTATTTAGAAATGTTATGACAATGTTAAAGTAATGTTAATTAAGAATAACATTGTTGTATAGCTTCGTAAATGGAATACTAAAAGTATTAAATCTTATTTATTGAAAGAGCAATCAAATTTGTTTAAAACAAATTTTTCAACATAACTTGTAAAAAATAACTTTGTAATACAAACATTTTTGTCAAATTTTCCTTTGATAAAAATTTGCAACAAACTTCGTTAGCTTTGTGACCTCAGGGTATTCTATAATTTGATTATTTTTTTTAGTTTTATTTTATATACACATGTTATTGCATAATATTTAAATCCTTCTTGAAATATAGTTTTTACTAATATTGATTAATTAATTAAACGCTAATTAATTAATTAATTCTTAAAATAAATTAATAAGAACTGAATATAATTTTGATATAATATAACATATACAGTTGTTTTATTTTTCAGAATGCCTTCAGACAGTGAAGATATTTATGGACCTACTTTGCCTCCAAGTCTAAATCCTAATAATGATTCATCATCTAAACAAATAATCGGACCAAGTTTATCACCTTCTATGAAAATAAAAAATGAGTCAGAAAAACCGGAAGATGAAGAAGAAGAAGAAGATTGTTATGGGCCAGCATTGCCACCGCATTTATTAAAGCGCAAATTAAATGAAGAAGAAGAATTGTTTCAGTTTAAAAACAAGATACCAATATTAGAAAAGAAAAGCATTAGTAGTGAAAGTGCTAAAAATGATGAAGATGATGATAGCGACGATGAAATTATAGGTCCTGTTCCTGCTGATACCTCTTCCAAAAGTAATCATTATACTCAACAGAAATTAGAAGAACGAGCTTGGAGACTCAAAAACGAGTTTTTGAAAAAAGTGGGTGCATTTAATTTTTTGTTTAAAAAGTTAGCTTCACCATATAGAAATATTTTTAAAGAAACGATTTCTAATATTCAATATAACAACTGAATAATTAAAATGGATAAATATTCCAAATAAAACAATTTTTTACAAAATATTTGTCTATGCTTTCAGGACTGCATATGCATACTCCAGATTTTTTAACGAAAAAAATACCTGGAGAATTTTGTACTTTTATTATTTTATGATACTTACGATCTTAAAAGCTACCTTGTTTCGAAATTTATAGCTAATTTATCAATAAGTTTTTGACATACTACCTGTTTAAAGTGAAATGATAAATTAAAATTCATAGTTCTAATAATAATTTAGACATTATTCTAAAAACTTGTATTTTTCTACGTTTGTTAAATATATATTTCTAGAATTATCTGAATAGTAATAATCTTTAGTGTTTTAATTTATTCAGAATATTCCTGTAGAGAAAAAGAGAGAAGAGTGGATGTTGGAATTACCTCCAGCACATTCTGCAGCTAATTTTGGACTCGCTCCAAGAAAATTCAGAACTCGTGAAGGTCCTGATATGTCTGATCGTTCTATGTGGACTGATACACCAGCAGATAGAGAAAGAAAACGAATTGAAAAGGTATGATGAAAAAATAAACAAATCTTTTAAACGTATTTTAATCTTAACAAATAATTCACCTTATAAATAAAAAAGAAAAGGATTTTCTTATTCTAATTTGAGCATGGAAGTATGTTCATTATAGAAAAATTTAATTTATATTTAATTGATCAATTTTAGATGAATAAAGCTTCTGATGAACGACCACGAAAAGAAAAAAAGAGAGATGAACGTCAAGGGAAGAAAACAGAGGAGAAAAAGTCTAGAAAAGAAGAAAAATCTTTATTAGAATTACATCAAGAGAAGATGAAGAAAAAGCGAAAGGTTTGTTAATTTTAATATTGATTGGTGTTATTATAATTAATAGAACTAATGAATTGACAATTTTTTATAGGAAGAAGAAAAGGAAGCAAAGGAAGCTGGTAGAACACTAAGAAGACCTTTTGACAGAGATATTGATCTAAAAGTAGGGGGTTTAAGCGAAAAAGATAAGAAATCAATATTCAGTAAAAGTCAATTACTAAATGACAGATTTTGTCATGGAAAAATGTAAACATTTTACATTGTATTTTTATAATTTTATGTTCATCTTAGAAATGTAAGATGTAAATAATGTATGTATATAAAAATGTAATATTTATAAAATTTTTGTTTTCACTTCAATGAAAATTGAACAACCCAGTTCCTACTTTTTCTTTTATTTTTATTTTTCAAACTACATTTGTTATCGAAAATATTTTTTCAAGAAACTTATAATACTGTTTAATTTCAAATTTATTGCAAACTACATTTTTTTAATTTGAACATTTCAAAAAGATGTAAAAAAATAAAATGATTTCTATTAACTTTATCATACAGTGGTAATATTTAGCTTTCATTTTTTAAGCTTTAAGATCTTTTTAGAGTTATATATCAAACTAGATGGCGTTGTTAAGTGTTAGTATTTTGACGTTTAACTTGATTTAACTTCAAAGAGCTCGAAACAACTTGAGAATACATTTTAGAAACTCAATTGTTGTAGAGTTATTGAGTTATTGTTAATAAATATTAACGATTTAAAGTAATTTACCGAAGAGGACTTTTATAAATCCTATCTCGTTATGTCGGAGTCAGAGAACTTAACAACAAAAAATGGTTATGATGACGATAACAGAGTAAGATTTGACACTTATTTTATACAACAATCGACAAAACCTTATTGATGTTTGATATTATAGTGACGGAAACTTCTTAATCTTTTGTACTATTTCTAAATACTGACATTTATTTTGAGGTTATAAATTTTGTGATAATAAAATATCACTTTTAATAACAAATTAAAAATGTATATCCATATTTAAACATATTGCATGTGCTTATTACAGTTGCATGAGATGACTCAGTCATATTCGGAAATATCCTTTGATTCACAATCGTCACCTCCGATATCAGATTTACGCTCTCTTGTCGATTCTCCGGAATTGGACAGTGCCAAAATTTTAGGAAATGGAGATAGACCTGACAAACTGGATTTAACACGGGATAAAGAATTAAATCAAGACGATATAGATCCCCCCAGTTATCATAAAGCTATGGGATATTTACAATTAGAAGGCACTGTGATGCAGGTAATTATTGTTTATGTTTAATATTTATTTGTTCGATGTGATATGTAAACAAATTGTTAAATTAGATAAATTATTAAGTTGAATTAATTTTTAATAAATGCGAACAGTGTATTTTATTATAATTTAAAAAGCTTCTTATTGCATGTGAAAAACACATACAAACTAAACAGAAATTTGAATGACTGATTTTTAGGATGGAGATATGGTCTTATTCGTTGCTGAAGATTTAGAAAATAAAATTAAATTGTCTAGTCCAGTTACTAAAAAAGGAGAAAACCCATCTTTTCCTGGGAGTAGAAGTTCTACGCCTTGTTTGTACAGACAAGCATTAACTCCTCAAATGCCTTTTCTTGATCATAATGTTCTCAATGAATTAGAAATGGAAGCTAGAAAAATGGCAACTTCAGTGGATTCTCTTACTGAAAATTTAGCCGCTATTTTACATAGTGTAAGTTTTGTTTACAATTTATTTTCGAAATATTTAATATTTTCAAAATGAGAAAAACTGATTGATGATAATAATTTTTTAATTTAATAATTAATAATATTAGTTTTAAGTATAAATTAAATTTTAAAATCTTTTATGAATATGATTAGAATATTTTGTATATTATTTAGGCATCTGCTTTAACTGTTGGTTGTCTCGAAACTTATCGTGATGCAGTTTGTAAAACATGTGATGCTGTTGATCAAAATATTAAGTCAATGTATCAGCTTATGGCAAAGTGTGAAGAACTTTCAAAATCAATGGGACCTATTTATAGAATGTCAGAACAAGTGTGAGTTTATATAATTTAATTTTATTTTGCATAACTTGATAATTCAATTAATAAATAACTTGGTGATTAAAGATTAATATTTTCTTTTGTAGGAAAGAATTGAGAAGAATGCTGGATATTTTTGAAAGCTCTGTTAACTTATGAAAAGTAGAATCTCAAATGCAGAAATTCGAAAATAATGTTTAGCTGTTTTTTCATATTATATTTAATTTATTTTATACGATTAATATTTACAATATTGAAAATACAGTGATCTCCAAAAGTAAGAAAAATGTATTTTCGAAATTAGAATCACAATTAAGCATCATGTTTACATGATTTTTAGCTGTCATTGGTTTTTCTTTGTTACTGATTTGTACATAGTCTTATAGTAATGTATAATTGTTATGAATTAAAAAAAATATTATTCAGAAAACCTTTCAGTTCTTACTAGTGTGATTTATTTGTTTTATATATATATTTTATATAAACATGCTTGCGCGCTCGTTCAACAGAGCCAAGTCAGTAAAAATTTATTATTGAAAAAAAGTCAATAAATTACTTTCATTATTATTTTTTTATGAGCGTTAGATTAAAATATGAGTAATTAAATAATCATATTTAACATTTTATTTAAAGTTTTCGATACTTCAAAAAAATTTGAACTCTGTATCGCTTTAGTTGCAAACTGTTGGTTGATTGAAACGTTACACAAAAAGATGAATGATAAATGAATCAAGGAAAACATTAAATAACAACAATAAAAACGACAATAATAATAGTAATTTGAAATCAAGGTCGGTTAAAATTAAAACAAAAAAAAACGCAACACTCTAATTTTGTCATTTTTCAACCCATCGTATTTTCTGTAATTTTTATTGAAAACGATCATTTTTTTGACCAAATTGAAGCTTAAAATCTTCTCTTTAAGATTGTAATAAAAAAAATTATAACAAAATAGGTAAACTTAGTGTAAACAACCTGTAAGCAAAAAATATTTTGTGTCCAAAATTTCTGCCAATTTTGAATATGTATATGGAAAAATATTGCCCTCAAAATGCATATTTTTAGTAATGATTATTAAAATTTATCATTTTCTGAACAAAATACAAAAAAATTTCGTTTTTCGATGAAAAATGACAAAGTTATGGCCAATCAAAAATCGTGTTGCATTTTCGTACTTTGTTCAGTGTTATTGAGAAAAATCATGAAGTCTTAGATAAACACGAATTTAAATAAAACGGAATAAGTATGGCATATTAATAGTGTGGCTTTAGCATAGCTATGACATGATCAACATACGGTTATGGCATGGCAATGGTATAGCAAAGCAGAGTAGTGGCATGATAATGACCATACAATGACTTAGCGATGACATAGTATAGCATAGCATTGGCATAGCATGGCAATAGTGCCATGATACTGTCCTGCTAATGCTATGACAGTGCCATGCTATTGCCATATCACATCTATGTCAATTCCATGCCTATTATTGTTAGAATAAATTATCACATCTTATATTTATAATCCTCTTCATTCTTATATTTATAATATACTCATTAACATTATGTATTGTACATTATTAATAACTAATATAGTATATTAATAGTTACTTTAATTCGCTAAAATATGTTAACATATATTAAACAAATTTGTAACAAAAGTATTCATTTTTTTTCTTGTTTACTTGTGTAAGTTTACAAATTAAATTTGTTTTGATTAAAAATGGTTTAATTAAATGATCATCAAACTATGAACCAAATATAATGATATTTTTTATTATTCAATATAGATTACGAATAATAATTTTTGAGAGCAAAATCTAAGTATGTATGTAAAATCTTACATTTTACAATTCGTTTCTTATGATATTGGAACAAACTGATTTTTTCCTTTGTGTTTTCTTCACATTTTTATCGAGGTTATTAGTTTGTGATAATCACCGATATTATGTTGTAAATTTGTTCGTTCGTTTAAATATTTTCAAAAGTTTGGAGTGGATTTCTAATGATAAACGCGACGAGATTGAGACAAATCGAACAAAAGTTTTGAATGTATCAAGTAAACGTAAACTTATTAATGTTATTAATACTTATCTAAAAGAACACATTTGTAAAATAAGAATTTTGCAGAATAATTAAAAAATAAGATTGTTGAATGAAAATTTGTTATTGGTTCAAAACTAATTGATAAAAATGTATATACATAAGTAAATTTGCACATAAGTGTTTGCTTTTAATAAATCAATTGCAATTATAGACTACAATGATACGACGTCAAGATTTAGACGATTGTTCATCAGCATTGACTAAAGATTATCTAAAGACCGAATACTATATATTAAGCAGAAATGAGTACTAAGTTAATATCTGATCAGTCGGTAAATGTGAAATATATTTACAATTGTGCTATTCAAATTATAAAAAAAATAAACATATACATATGCATGCATAAGTTAATTATAATCATAAGTCAATTATGAGAAATTGAATTACGTCATTTAATCTGTCTCCGGGGCCAAATTTATTATGAAATTTCAGCACTGCTTTGATATTTTTTCTTTTGTGTTGGACTATGTATTATTATTCTGAATATGTTATAAGAAATTGTCTGTAACCGAATTTGTACTTTATATACTCATTTTGAAATTTAACATAATTTTGAGAATAATTTCAAAAATATTTACTCGCACTCTCAGCAGTTAAAGATATTGACATTTAATGAAAGTTGCATATTGTCAAAAATTTATAATGGAATGATAGAAATAATTTAAAACGATAAATGTATTTTTACTTAATTCGAAAGGGAAAAGAACCGAAAAATTGTACCCTCCAAAATTATTTTGCTTGAAACATTTCATTTTGTTACAACAATTACTCACTTTTTCTGAATCTAGTTACTATTTTGAATGTGATGTTGCACAACTCATTTACCCGCCAATTCCCCCAAGTCACACTTTGTCACACTTCACATATCCCCTCCCCTTCGACCATGTACCATAATATGTGAATGACCCCTAAACAAAAACAGTTTATTACAATTCATAATAAAATAAATAAATAAAATAAAAGTCTATAATGCTATAAACGACAATGATAAAATGAACGTCTGCTATGAGTTTATATATTAACTTGTTACTCAGTTCCACAATCAATTTATTGATTTTACAAAATAAAAATATATGTTTTCAATATAAACAATTACTGTATAAAATTCTAGCGGGGTCGGGTATCATTTCAAATTGATGCTCGTATTACTAGTATAGTATTGTATAACTATAAGCTTATACATCCATAGACTGTTATTGGAATATGGGTTGAAGATTGAAATTATGAAGGTCGATGAAAGAAGTCGGAGTGCATACATAAAATGTGTTTGATTTGTTTAACAGTCATAGGAACAAGAGAACGATCCAATAAAATTCATTTTGGACGATGATTTTTCACAAACTACCTCCGACATCCGTACTCCCCTATTTACTCCTTCTGATTGATATAAGTATGACAAATTCAACTACTTAAAAACATCTAATATATTGAGATTAATTCTTTCGTTAGATAAGGTGTTACGCTCATGACTTGTAGGGTCGAACCCAAGCAGGTGATGGACCACCTTTTTATTACAATCCAATGACTCAAAAATTGGCCATTCCCAAGTTTAGAAAATTTTAATCTTTAAAAATCGTTGTTTCCTATTCGTCGTATTTGATTCACCACCATATTCAATCATGTTCTTTCGACGTAACATCTGTGTTTGCACTAGAATTGGAACTCATTAATTACCATATTTTCACAATTAATTCATTAATTTTTCATATTGAAAATAGTTGTCCATAGTTGTCCATAAAGAACTGTATCAAGTTTTTAGTGGAGTTGAGTAATATTTATATTTTTTAAGCAATTTTAAGCAACGAATATGAAAAAGCTCGTATTTACGCGCTAAAACTTGTATATACCTTTACTTTTGCTTGACTATGTTTTTCATTTGAATTTCACTTATAATTAATATAAATTATAAAATACATAGTGATTTTCTAGTTTAATTGATTTAATCCATTATTTTGCACCAAAATTTATTTACCTCTACGTATTTATTAATTTATACCATGAAGTTAGCCGTTAGCGCTGGTTCTATTGGTATTGACTAAAGATTATCTAAACACAGAATATCAAATGGGCCTGCTTGACGCTTGAAAACTTCCCCGTATTTGACTACCGTCTATACTGAAAAAAATATGGTAGGGGATCAGTTTTCCTAATCTGCTTTTCCTAATAGTTTCTTTTCCTAGCTTATTATTTTTCCTAATATATACTTTTCCTAATACAGGGTGTCCCAAAAGTCTCGGAACGGTCAAATATCTCGCGAAATATACATCGAATCCAAAAAACAAAAAATATGTGTTTCACCTTTTCGAAAAAGATATTTGACAATACCATACTTGAATTTTTTTGAATATACAGGGCGTGAAAAAAGTTCTAGGACAGACAAATATTTCGAGAAAAACGCATCGGATTGAAAAACGGAAAAATACGAATCAAATTTTTTTTGAAAAGCTATTCAATGATGATAAAATCATTGCAGATTCAGATTCCCCAGAAAAAATTACATTAATTTCACCTACAATTCAGGTCATTTTCATTGACAGATGGCGCTATCCAACAACTATCCAATAATACCAAAAACTGTTTCTCTGGAAACCAAGTTCAACGTTACCCAGGAACAACGACGTGGACGTATTTGTTTACTGTTCCCTTTGATGTGCTTGTTTAATGTGAATCCCCTTGCCTCTCACTGTTCAGATATGGAATTGAAATAAACGTAACATAAAAGTAAACTGAAAGTAAAGTTGAAATAAACAAAAGTAGAAATTAAAGTGTCAAAATAAATTGGTCAAGTACAATTATGAAAGTAAATGTTCGAATTGTTTGCCATCAACTTCGTGACAATAAGCCAGTCGATGATAAAACGATTCAATGCAGTGTGTGAAATATTGTTCAGGAATCATTGCATATTCATCAAGTATTTGTTGACGTAATTCATTTAGAGTAAGGGGTTTGGTTTTAAAAGCTCTATCTTTTAGATATCCCCATAAAAAAAAGTCAAGAGGTGTGAGATTTGATGATCTAGCTGGCCACTCATTTAGTCCTCTTCGACCTATCCAACGATCAGGAAAAACAGTATTTAAGTACTCAGGAACATTTCGACCATAATTTGGTTGTTTCAGCAATTTTGCAGGAACGATTTCATTTCGAAGCATATTTTCATATTTCACAGCATTCAGATTTCCCTCAATCGAAAATGACTCGATTAATCTGCTATTTAAAATTCCAGCCCAAACGTTTTTCTGTGGATACTGCGTTTTCCTTTCCCGCATCCAGAAAGGATTTGAATTGGACCAATACCTGCAGTTATGGCGATTGCAATTGCCATTCAATTGAAACTTAGCTTCATCTGAAAAGACAATGTTGAATGGCAAGTTAGGATCATTTTCGATTTTGGACATCATATCTTCATGAAACTGCAATCGTCGATCAGAATCATCTTCATTTAATTCATGAACTAAAGACATTTTATAAGGATGAAAATTGTGTTTTGTCAAGATCTTGTGGACAGACTTGTTATCAATTTCATGCACCTAGGCAGCTTTACGAGTAATCGAGTGTGGATCCTCAAGAAATAATAATAAAACATCTAAGGATTTATCGTCATTTGTTGCTGCTGTTGATCTTCCTGACCTATCCCGATCTTTAAGACGACCTGTTTTTTTAAACCTTTTAACTGTTCTTTCCACAGTTGATGTTGGAATCGGCTGTTGTCCAACCCTAAAAGTATCATTAAAAAGATTTCGTACATCACGATAAGTTTTTTACAAATCACCCCAATCTTTCATTATCAAAATAGACATCCTTTCCTTTTCATTTATGTGTTGCATCTTAAGAGTATAAACCTACTTTGTTTGTCAGAAACCGTTCCTGTTCAACTATTGAGAGTACAATGAAGTCTAATTGCACTACTTTGTCTCTTACAATAGAGCGTAGTTCACGGTCAAGCTGCAGAGAAGCCATGATCAGTTCTCTGGGAATCCAAATGTGCAATAACCAATTGGAGTTCCCATTTAAGATTTTAAAGTTGTCCCCCACCCTACCCCCAGGGGAGTTTGACATCATTGGATAGCTTTTCAAAAAACATTTGATACGTATTTTTCCGTTTTTCGATCCAATGCATTTTTCTCGATATATTTGTCTGTCCCGGAACTTTTTCCACACTCTGTATGTTTATTCAATAGGATGGTGACTCAAATGATGAAAACAAAAATTTTAACGAAAGTAATAGGTCTGCTTTTACCTTGACTATAAAAAACAGACTCAAGAATTATCTAAAACAAAAAATAATTGTTATGGAAAGTAAATTAATCAGCTTACTTATCGCACGTGATTCCGGCCTTAGACATCAAAATGAAATTACTGTCATCTACAGAATTTTTAACAATAAACCGCTGCTGAAGTATTAATTTTCTACTGTCTTTTGTATACGAATTCATTGCTACTTCATACAGTTCTGTAAACATACCAACTTCGAATTCCGTTCTGTCTGTAATTATATGTAAAATCGCTATCATATTTCACAGAAGACACTCCGTCACGTTTACGAAATGTCTCCTTCCAATTGTCACAAACATATTTAACTATTCCCCATCTTATTTCAAAATTATGCTTTTTAGATGCATAATATAAACAGGGAAAGACGGGGTTATTTGTAATTTTGTTAATTTGAATCGAATTTATTGAATTCAACAACTAGCCAACATATGAGAGACTGTGTTTTTGAAATGAAATGTTATGATATGTTCGTTCTGAGTTACTATTATAAACAGTTGATGCATCTAAAGTATCATTATTGCGTAAACTTGAAGTCGCGAACCTGATCTCTTACAAGCCTCGACTTTAACTTAACTTTCAAATGCGAACTATATTGTCGATTTCAGTTTACATTTCCCTTGAAACAAAATATATTATTCTCGATTAGAATTAATTACCATTCGTATTACCACTATATTTATTGCAATACATTCATAGATTTAATCATTTATCCTGCCTATACAAAGAGTGGACTATCGTAAATATCCTTACTTTAAAGCAGTAATGGTACAATTTTGCATTAAAGTACAAAATTTAGACGTCCGAGTATGTGTATAGTGAAATAAAGAACTTTTTGCGTGCAGGTATTGCAAAAAATAATGTTCGACATAAGGAAAGAAAATTATGCATTGAATGCTTATGAATTTTATGCTTTCAGTCCACCGGAATTCGGCGACGATCTCGGTATGATGCTACCGTCTTGTTTAATTTAATTACCTTAGACCGTTGTTTTCGGAACGCGTGTCAATTCGCGGCCGCTACTTATTTGAAAAATGCAGAATTAGTTTCGTTTTCGGTACGCCTGCGCAGTAAAAACGCTAATTACATGCGATATACGATCAACTGATACCCGTAATAAATACGAAAGTAATAGTAATTTATGTGAACAAATTTTTAAAAACATATAGAATAATATGTTAAAAATCATGCATTAGAAAACATTAAAATAATATTAAAACTATTTATTCCATGATGAAACATAAAATTTTATATATTATTTTTTTAATAATAATTTTTGTCATACTGTCATCCAAAGTAATTTTTTTCATGTATATTTCACGTATGCAAAGTAGCATTTTTATGAACAGTACAACAAACTTTCATTAAAGCATGCGAAATAAACATTTTGTGTACTGAAGGGAACTTTGCGTACTCTCGTATGCCTACTTTGGGTCCGCTAATAACAGTGTATATGTACTGTTCAGATAAAATTGACTTTGCGTACTCAAAACATACACAAAAAAAGTTATTTTAGAATACAATCATGACAAAAAATATGATGTGTGTCTTGTACGCAAAGGCAAATGCAATCAGCTAATTGCAGTCCTCATCTGTAACTCGCCTCATTAAATTGCCTACTTTGCGTATTGAACACACAATATACTATTTTCTACAATCTGCAGCGGTCCTGATATTAACAAAAATAAAGCTGATAAAACAAACTTCCGTTACAGTTATTATTGTTACAACAATTACGAAAAAAATGTTGTAAAGTATGTGAATGATATTGCTAAGTATTGATAATAATTCATTTCGAATATTTTTTATAATAGTGCACTAAGAAAATACAGAATTATGTTACAATTGTATTCAATTCGTACTTTCGTATGTTAATATAAGTGTACAGACTTTTCAGATTTTTCTTTTGTCTTTGTGTTACTTACATACGTTGTAATGAATTGAAATTTATGTGTTTGAATAATAGAAAACAAAAATTTGATATTATTTTAAGATCAAACATGCTTTTAATCACGTTAAACGCATAGCCCTTATTAAGTTAATTTTTATTGTCAGGTAAACTAAAAAAAAGTAAAAATTACAAGCTCGAACTCAAAATGAAGAAAAATTAAACAGTTCTACAAGAAAAACGATGTACTAGTTGTAAATTTTTAAAACATTAACTCTTGAATACATTCGATGAATGATAAAAAGTCATTTTATGCATATGAAAAGCCAAGTAGAAAATATTATAACGTTGGTTAGGCCTCACGAGGTCCCGGCCAACGCCCTTTTGCCACTTCGTGAAGGCCTTAATTGCGCTTAACACGTCCAATCAAAAGCTACAGGGAATAGGGATACGATAGAGCCTTCTGTCCGCATTGCTAGCCACCCCGAGGTGGCAATGATCGCGTTTAAGATAGCGCTCGAGACGCTTGATGAGGGAAAGCGGGATGGCGGAAGAGGTCTTGTGGTCTTAGACAGGAATAGGTTCGTGGAGTTATCAAATAGCACACTAGAACGTACAACGAGAAGCCTTTATTTTATAATTATGAACGAATGTGCGTCCGAAGATATGCAATTTATTGCCAATTTGGATTTCACCGGGTTAGCCATCGTGGTTACGAGATAAACAAGGAAGCGAGAAGGATAGCGAAGACAAAGTTACTTTAGTCGAGCTCAACTCAATAAAAACAAAAAAAGAAAATTCCGTCTAACCCAAGGAGAGAGAAAAAAAAGAAAGAGAACGCTCACGGGTCGATGTAGCGGAGCACCAAGGTATGTCTGTCGTCGCCAAAGGAGCCAGGGACGGGAGAAAGCTGCCGTCACCACCAAAGCTCGGACTAAAAAGGCCAATCACTGACCATGGCTAAAGCGCCCAAGCTCCAAAATTATCCCCACTCCGAGTCACTTACATAGCACGGAGAAACTAACAATGGCACCCTATACAGGGTGATTTTTTATCTTGAGACAACTCAATATCTGGAAAACTAAGAATCGTATGAAAGAATGTTTTGTATAAAATTTCTTTGTTTCAGAGGGACCTATTGGTCCCTCTGAAACCCTCTGGTGGGGCAACTTGCGAATTTCAAATGTAAACCTCTATTTTTTATAGTAAATTCAAATTTTCCGCAAAAAAATACGTAGATTTTGTTTAAAACATTTTTTTTGTTTTTCAGTAGATAGTGCTGTAA
>JABFQD010003003.1:0-14039 GCA_022817045.1 Psix sp. ZL-2020 | reverse complement strand
ATTGAAAATTAAGGTGTAACAATTAAAATTTAACTTTACAACTAAAATGCGAAAAGTTTGTTTTTTTTTTTTTAATTTAATATGCTGCTTAATTCAATTTTATTTTTATTTTTGCGTTTTGTTAAATAAATGTTTGTAAATTTCAAGAAGTAAAATTTGCATTATTCATAGTCATTCCATAATCGTAAAATTATTTATTTATTCATGTATAAAATTTAATTTTTTCATTAGTTATATTGAGAGGTTTCATTTTTTTGAAGCACGTTTTGATTTAAATGTATACTTCCCGTTAATACGGATGAAAATTTAAGAAGCTTAAAATTCAAAAGAAAATCCATAAGTCAAGATAAAAGTAGAAACACAGTAGAAGTACATGGCAAACTCTGAAAACACAGGTTCGTTAAGTATTAACGGATGAAGTGTTATTAATGTAACTGCAAGCCGCTATAAAAATATGAAACAAGTGTGTCGAATAGTCACGAAGGCAGCCATTGTTAAACAATAATTAGCAAGTTACAGTAACCGTGAACTCATCTTGAGAATTATCACTTTTTTAAATACAAAACTGACTTTTTAAAACAAATAAAAATATAAAAATTCAACTAAATGAAACATTAAAGAAAAAAGGGAGCACTGATAAAAATAATATATTTAAAAAAAAATGAAAAATGCATTATTTTATCATAAAATTAAAACAGGAATTTGAAACAGTTAATAACTCAAAATGATCAAATGTTTATATATTTTATTCGAAATTTTATGATAAAATATGAAACACTTCAGTATATAAACTTAAGTAATCAAACTAACGAATTTAATTAGATTTACAAAACCAACAAAAGTACGAAAATGAAGGAAACTCATAAAATGTTGAATATTGTAAAAAACATAAAAAAAACTAAAATAAAACTCTTAAAAAATTTAAAAACCGTTTAGAAAAAGTTTATAATAAAGTTTTTCTTATACTTTTTAAATTCGTTATCAAAATATGAGCAACATAACGATTTAAATTTCTTTTCACTTTTTCTACGTTTTATTTTTTATTTAAATTTATTATATTTGCATAATTAAATTTTACAATCTTTCAAAAATTTATTTTTGTTTCAAAAAAAAGAAAGGTTTCCAAAATTCTGTAATGCTTTAAATTGACATCATTTTTCCGTTTTCTATTTTTGATATTTTCGAAAAAAGCGTCACGTCTGATTATACCCTCTGCGATTGGAAGCGATACAGCCGAAAATCGCACACCTACGTACACACGTTCAGACATACGTGTGTCTAATCCGAAGAATCTTCGGATCGAAGAGTGCAAGTATCACTTTCCGATTTCCAATTTCAATTTCAATTTCAATTTCGGCGTCACAGAAGAACTGGGTATAACACTCGCTCAGGCGCATGCGCACATACAGCTACCATAAATATATAATCGTGGATGCGTCAAGAACCGCGAGCAGCTTGCGCGATTATTTGCCTTCTTGGGTAGAATATTCTTTAGTAGTTGGACTGAAGAATTCGAGAGTCGAGTTACACACCTTTTCAATCCCCGGATATCGCTTGATGCAGAACTCGAACTTCGTTATTGATCGCATTATGCAACTTTGTTGTATAATTTTAGTCTTGACAGAAGACAAAATTTCGTTCAAATGTTATCTAATTTACGTTAATTCCCGTCGCAATGGAATCGACATTGTAAAAATAACTGTTTGCGTTGTAGAAATATGAATACTTGAAAATCACGTACATCCCACAGTTGCGCATAAAATTACAATAAACAATCATCGAATTGAAATCGAGGTGGAAAATATTCAAATTTAAATTTCGCGCCATCGCCAGTGACGTAAATGAAATTTATATTTCGGGTGTCAGAGGGGCATCGGTACTTACCATAAAAAAATAAAGAGTGAAAGTAACCAATCGCCAGATATATTTACCTGCAACAAAAAGAATTTCATTTGAGTTTTAATTCCATTAATCACGTCGATATCGTTCTCAAAAAAAGACACAGAAAATTACACGTCGTAATTAATAACAGCAGACAAGTTCCTCGTAACCGTGACGTAGACATTGTAATGAAACGTCAAAGAATGTTTATGTCTGCGCATCGCCGACGCCTCGCGTTACATTAGTCAATTACCAACGCAAGATATTTTTCTCTCTTCCGGGTTTTCGCTTTTCGCGGACGCGCCTGCCCAGGTAATCGCGTCGATTCGTGACCACTTGGCGCCGTCTCTTTAATCAACGTCCGAACCGAACATTCGGAAACATGAAAACTGAGAGAGACATAATACCCATATGCGGCTTTTCCGTGCGAAAGCTTTGACCGAAACGTTTTTCACTTCTAATATTGAATTACTATAAAATATGGTTTTGCTTTTGTCGGATTATTTGCGCGATAAAATTCATCAAAATTTAATTATAATTTGAAATCATTATTTGATGCTGAGAGTTATTTTGGAATAATAGAGTTATTTGTGACATATTAAATGTAATTAGAATTATGCTGGGAATTATTCGTTTTATGAATAGTCCATTTTTAGTTTGAGATATCTAGTTAGTTTTAGCTGTAGCTAATTTGCGAAATTTATGTTGAAATGGATTTAGTTTTAATGATTTTATTGTGGAATAGGTAATTAATTAAATTTTGAACAAAATATTTAATATTAGTTAAATATGAAGTTGCCAGGAAATATATGTTTTCGTTATAATATTTTGCAATTTCGCATTAAATTCATTTCAGGCAGTTATGCGAGATTATAATTATGTTGACTTTTTAAAAGTATTAGCCTTAATTCTTTTGAAAGAATATTCCAGTTTGATTTCCATAGAATTCGATATTTTTTGAATTATTTGCATTTTTTCATTAATTATTCAAAAGATTTACCTTTTGATTTGAAATAAAATTTGTATATTAATTATATTTTGCTATTATTCGTTTTTGTAACTAATAAATATATTAATAATTATAATACATCATAGATACTAATTTGATATAAATGATGTATCAAATTAGATTTTTAAAATTTAGTTTTTACGAGTCAAATATATAAATAATACTTATTGAAACAAATTTCTTAATCTATGTACGAATTAATTTTTTAAATTTTAAATTTACCTTTCGTCATTGAAATTAAAATCTATACTTCTACTACTTAATTTTACGAAAATATAAAAAATTCTTATGTAGTTACGTTATTTAGTCTTTTCGACGAATTTCAAATACCAATCGAATTAAAATTATAAAGCGAATTTTTTTTAAATAAAGTTTGTAATATAAAATAATAAAATTTATCTTTCTTCTCAATATTTCAGTAAAATTAAAGAAAAAAATATATATATTTCATTTTTCGCTACAGATGAATCACTTGGAAATAGTAAAAAGTGATTATAATTTTATCATTTGAAATATAGTAATTATTACTCATCTCGTTTCCTAGCGGTTGAGTCTCTTTTGGTCTAATACGTTGTAATTAGGACTAACGGTGTGTTCTACCCCATATCAACCTCGGAGAAATAACTGCAGGAAATCTCTGTCAGTGCCTCGAGTATTTAACTTAAACAACTACGGATAGTCGAGCTGGCTTCACCGCCTAATCTTCATTGTTATCTCCGCTCACTGAACATTAAAGTAGAATGTGCGACACCTTCGGCTTCCTATTCGTCGAAAACTCGACGAAATTCGGGCAACTTCACGAATGTCGAAATAAAATGCACGCGAACTGCTTGCTCGCTCGTCAGATGCAAGCCAAATGTCTTCTTAGAAAACAATCGGTCCATCATCTGTTACGATTTTCGCGTTTCCCACGAGTCTTCAAATTTAGTCTCTATTTTATCAAAATTTAATAGTCGATAAACAACACATTATACTGAAACCCAAATGTAGAATTTGTAAGAAAATTAGTTGATAATATGAATTTAAAATTTAATATCGAAACTAAAAGATTCAGATTTTTAGTTGTTTTGGATTATTGAAGTTTTATAATAAATTATTTAATATTAAATAGACTTTCGCTCATTTATTAATATTTTTCTGGTTTTTTGGATTTAGGACAGGTCAACTCGAGCGTGAATCGTAGAATAAATAATTCTTGCCGGTAAATTAGATAAAATAGATACGAACTACTATATCAAGCAGATGTGCCTTTTTGCTATCAGTTATCGTAGAGATATATTACAAAAGCGAACGCTTTCTGAAACGTGCATGAGATTACATAATCGAGAAATTAAATGATGACTAAAGTGCATAAGAAAGTTTGGTTTGCGCATCCGCAGAAGTTTAGATGAACTTTAATTATTTCACATAATACATGGGAAACTTTTCGATAAATAATATCAGCTGGGAAATAAAAATAAGTTATTAGAGGAAAGATTACTCCAAAGTTTAATTCAACTGGTTAAGAAAGTTAGCGTTGACATTTTTCCCGTTTAAAAAATTAGAAAAAAATATTTATGTAGGCTACGGTGAAAAAACTCATGGCTTTTCTTAGAATAAACACCATTCATTTGAAAATGATGTATCAGTGCTAATAAAAACAAAAAAATAATGACAGAATGGTCACCCATCCAAGTAGCAAACATGTATGTTGTTTCTTAACTACTGTATATAATAATACAGACGTTACAATACGAATATTTATTTTAAAGATTATATTAATATTGGGAATCTTCAAATATTATTCCTAAGTATACTATTTTATAATATAACAAAATTTAGTATATGCAATAATTTTTATAATTTTTTTTAAATTTCAAGACTTTCCTAAAGTTTGAGGTTATTTTATATCGATTATATTGTTGAATTTCATTAAATGGAATAAAATTATTTTCTGTAGAAACATTTAATCAAAAACAGTTTTGTCTTATCAAGTAAGACAGTTAAATGAGTAATGGATTTTATTACTTTGATAGGCTGCGAAACTATGGAAAGGCAGTTTTATGAGAAATTGGAATAAGACTTTAAAGCGACCGTAAACACACTACCTGGTTTCTCTGATGAAGTTTGTAATCAGGTTACGTTATTTGAGTTCGAGTTCTGAAGCAAATCCGTACATTCATTTCGTGTTGATCCTAAATCTAACACTTTTCGGCAAATTACATAGTAACAATTCAGCAGACATTTTTCAAATCATCAAGTCTCATATTATGTGGCTTTGTATTTTATATTAAAAATCACTTTGTACTGAGGTTATTTTCAAAGGACAAATATCAGTTTATAAGTTATTTCATTAACATTGATTAGTTGAAATTGATTTTTATACATTTTTGAAAAATAATCCAAAAAAATGAAATTCTTTGAAATTCTTGTTAAATTAAAAAAATCAAAAGGATAATGCCTTTCAAGGACGATTAACAGTTTCCCGGAGAAATTGAATATTTTTATCGGTAAATAAATTTTTAAATTTCATTATTAATATTTTACATGATAATAACATTTATTTTACAATATAATATCCCTTTTGAGATTAAATTTCATTCTAATTTTCACGACTCATATATTTTTGAAATTGTGAATCATAATTAATTGCTGCCATATTCAAATGTATATTTATCAGCAAATAATGTAGCACAATTTCTAACAGATTAATAAGACGAATAAGTTATATATACATCTTTGCTGGTAAATATAAAGGGTATTATGCAAAATAGTCGAGAGAATTTCCGCACGCAATCATGGTACACGCACGCAAAGCAGTAAACAGCATCGTGTGATAGCTTTGAGTATCGTACGAGGCGTTAATCAATTTTCGACATATTAATCCTTGGCGATGGACCTAAAAATTACTGGAGCGTATTGATGTGCCGCAATATCGATAATTAATCAAACGCTCTTAACAGACAGATTTTGAACAAAATTTTCAACACGTTTCACTTTCGTGTGTATCGCTTAATTCTACATTTCGATCTTTTTTGAATTCCTAATTTATTTTATGTAATAAAGCAATGAATTACTTCATTACACGTAATAAAAAAATGGCATTTCTATATTCCATTGATTAATACTTTAAAAAAAGCTGGGAATTCTTTTTGTACCATGTGCTGGTAAAAAAGGAAACTCTTATAGTATTGATATTCTCTTAATTTTTCGAATAATATTTTGTTCTGTACTCTGAAATCGATTTTTTACTAATACAATTTTTAACAACACACAGCGTATTTCTTACGATATATATTGTACTTTTTACAACATACATAGTAGATATTATAATGTATATCGTAATTTTTAACAGAAATTTTACAATGCACGTTGTAGAATTTTTCGACGTCAATAGTAGTTATTACAATTTACAAGTTTTTACGACATACATAGTATTTTTTATAATATATATTGTACTTTTAACAATATCAATCATAGTTTAATTTATATGAAATTGTAGATTTTAACAATCCAGTTTATCTGTGTATAAAAGTATGATTTCATTTGATTTGAAAAATATAAATAAACAATTCAATAGTTTTGAGATAACAGTAATTTTTTCATCGAAAAAAATAATTATAGAGCGAAAAATAGAAAATGCCTTCCTGTTCTTTTTTCCTCGCATCCAATTTTAGTGTTTGCGACAGTTAGTTAAAAAAAACCTGTCATATTTATTAAATAATAGCGAAATGTAAATTGATTTATGTTATTTCAATTATTTCTTAGGAAATATAAAAAAACACTGAAATCCTATTTAGTTCTTATTTTTAATTTATATGCTGATTAAAAATTTGTATAATCGCATAAAATAATAGCTATAAACAAATTACATTTTTGCATATATATATTTTCTGTTTGCTCTCCGAAGAATCCATTTGCAGTTATTTACGATGAATAAATGAAATAAATTTAAATTGAGTTAGTGAATAGTATATTTTTAAAAACTCTTTATCAAAAATGATAAACGACGATTTTATTTGACAAGGAATTAATTACTAATAACATAGTAACTCCAGCTCGTTTTTATATAAAACGTTTTGTCACTGGAAATTACGCAGCGTTTAAACCAAGAAAGATCACGACAAACGTTATTACATTAGCGGAAATTTGTGAAAAAGAAGAAAGAGTGATTACGTTATGAAAGTTATTTTCAAAGGATAAAAATGTCAACCGGCGTAACGCAAATAATAACATTATATTGTAATAACTGCGAGCTAAAAGTCCCTAAACCGAACCTTGGCTAAATTACATAATTATGACATGAACATAAATGAATAATTATTTATATAACGTAACACAAACTTTATTTTATAATTCTTTTATCATCTGGAAACTTCAAATTTTCTTTTTTAGCTGAAACTTTCAAAAAAGAAAAAACCCCGAAATGTAAAAAATATTAATAATGATTGAATGTCATTGAGAGTGGCGAATGATGGTGAATGATTCACTCGCGGATGCGTTTCGTTCGTCGTTCATCCGTATAGCTTTACCTTCTCTTACCCTTTTACTCTTTGAGGCGAGTCTTTTGTCCCCCTGGATATTTGCGGAGCTTTGTCTTTTCGACAGTCCCGGTGCAGCATAAATATACGTCGCTAATGGCGCGGGTCGCCCAACACAAAGAACCTCCCTAGTCTTCAAATGTTTATTTATAATTTAACCGTAGTCAACAAAACAGCCGACGGAAAATTTTTGGATCCACGCGTACCTTCCCGCCTCATTACATTCTCGTTAGCACATTTTTTTAATGTCTAGTTACTCTGTAGCAGTCATTCAGCTTTTGCAACAGTCACTATATTGAGGACTTCAATTTAAATGATTATTATCGCTGTGATTTTCATTCAAGATTATATTTCAGTTGTATTTTATATACCATATATATTTAGGTATCTTGAAGTGACTGTTTTGTGTGATTGATATTTGCTCGTGATTGGAATTATTATATAGTGATTTTTGGTTTTTTTTACTTATTATTTTTGAGACTTGAAAACATACAAATAAATTATCTTTTTCTCCACTCGTATGTAAAGTTGCTTGTTTTGAAATGCACGATATTTTCATTCGGGAAAAAAGTTATTTAGGCCACATGCCAAAACAAGTTTCACATATATTTTAATAAATCATGCTGTTTTTTAAACTTATATTACTAAACAAGTAAGAAAATTTCACGATTTCAAAAAAGTAATGTAGTTTACTTGCTAGTTAATATTATAGTACATATATACAAATATTATTCTATTTTTTCACTAGTAATGAAAATACTTTCTTTCTTCACTTGAGTCGAAAATATTTCATTTTCTCACAAGAAATGGAAACAATTTTTTTAATTATATGACTCAGTATAAAGTCGTGAAAAGTTTTCTTATTTATTTTGAGTTATAGTTTTGATGTTAATTTTTTCAGCGAAATATAATTTTGATAGTCATAATTTAAGAATTTGTATACAATTTTGAATAGAAATCTTTAATGTTTCTTAACTAAATAAAACGTTCTCAATTTGAGTTTAGTAAAGAGTGAGATATCACGTGATTGTATCGATTAGAAAGAAAATTTTTTTATCAACGTTTTAACACGGCCATTCATAAAGCAAAGGATTGATGTGAAGAAAGAGAGCTAGTGAATCAAAGGTAAAACGGAGATGACATTTTACAGGGTGGACGACGCACGTTTTCGGTGGCATTATAATTTCAAATGACGCGCCGATGAATTAAAGATTCGCACCTTACGGCATGTTTTCGTTACACTGGATACGTCTGCGATTCAACATATGAAAAAAGGGGTTCAAGTCGTTATTACGACAATGCGATTTGTATTCAGCGTTTTTTGCCGGAGAGCCGCTCAATTTTAACATTTATAAGGGCTTTCGCCGATGTAGAAGCAATGCTCGCTTCGATGAAGTTATCTTTGTGACAGCAATATTTTTAGCCAGTAAAATGAAAATGAATGGCGATGTCATTTTATATTGGAAAATAACCGTACTTTGGTATTTATGAATAACTGAATTCAGTTCATGTATCGTTTTTAAATATTTGGAATAGTAGAATTAATATCGACTCAAAATTGTGTTACGGTAATATGAGAAGGTAAAATAAAAAAAATTAAGGTGCGACTGTAATAAATAAAAATAAAGTAGTTTTAATCAATTGATTTTGAAAGGTAAATTTCATTTTAATGAAGTTGCTATCAACATTTGGGAGATTTTACATTCTTCCTAAAGTGATAACAGTTGAAAAGTTATTAAGATAAAAACGCGGTGTAGATTCTACGAAGTTTAAAAATTCACTCAAATAAAAAATGTTTAGCTGCTTCCAAATTTCATCTTGGGTAGATTTGGGGCCAGAATATTTAATAAATAAGATTATCTAAATATTATAACAATAACGTATTTGAAAAAAGTTAGCTTTTGAATTAAATGGATTGATTTGGATTGACATTTTTATCGTCATTGCAATTAAATTTATGTTGGTAAGCTAAACGAAAATGGCTTTGATTATTTGTTCAATAATTAATATATTTCTGACAATGCTAATGTGAACAAATTTTTTTGTAGAGAGACGACCAACGTTTGTAACGAATTACAAGTTTCGAATTACATAAAAATGCGAAATTGTGATCAATAAAGATGTAATAAAAAGTAACATAATTCTACACAGAAGGAAAAAATGTAGATAATAAAATGATGAGCGTGTGAGTAAATTTTGTTTTAAATTTGCAAAAAAATTGTGCACTAAACAATTATGAAACGATATACTTAATATGAAATAAAAAATTATGTTTAAGCGGTTTTTAATTTAGAAGAATCCACGTATCATTGCATATAGTTTGTCTGCATATTGCCTGATAATTTATTAATATAATTAATTTATCTATTTCATTTAATGATTTTAATCAATATTGATCGATTGTTACCGATATATTTATCGATGCATGTGTCGATATTTATCAATGAATAACGATTATTTTCCAATAAATATACTAAATAATTTTCGTTATTAAGTATTGAATATATCTATTATTATCGATATATTCACAAATTATTTTTCTCAATTATTTTTAAAAGGTAGCAAAAATTATCATCTATTAGCAAAAAATGTTGACATTTCAATGATAAACGGGTATACGATGTGGATATTTATCGATTATTATCGATACTCATATCGTTATATATCAATATATACTATGTACCAGAAAATATATTATTACGAGATTTTATTCTTTAATTCCCTGAAGAATTTAAAATCAAACATATCATTCTAGAAAGCAACTTTTGTGAATTTATAATCTCTGATTTTTTGGCTATGGGAAATAATAAAACTATTATTTTTGTACGATATCTCTAAAGCAGAATGAGTACAAACCACTCAAATTACTACATATGCACGTATTCTCTCAGTTGATAAAACAGATTTTTAGCTTTATTATCAAGGGAAAATAAAATTGATATTTACTTTAAATGTGAATAATTTTTTATTTTCTTAACTTAGAAAAAGCCAAAAAAACACATACATCTTTAACTTTCTATATTGTGAAAAAATAAAGTTTTCATTTTTCTAGTCCATATGAAAATATATCAGATCGAGTGACTTTTCGCGCGAAATATAAACAAATTATATTCGATGTCATGAGTGAAATCTCATTTCTTATAACGACTCTTGTCTTTTTTATAGTTTTTTCTAAGAGGCGTCAGAAAGTGTACCTGCGACATAGACCACGTGACTCGACATAATAAATGAACTGTAGCCGGAAGTGATTCGCAAGCGCGCACTCGAAGAAATTGCAATGACTGGAAACAAGACTTCCGAGACTGCGAGACAGTGCAAAACATGTCATTAAAATAATTAGTCGTCTACTATTCTTTGAGCTGGTCTTCCCACTTTATACTTAATGAGTTCGACGAAGTGGGAGATGTCCTTTGAAAACGAGCACTTTGAACGTAGCAGATTTATTTGCGTCGAAATAAAAATTTGATTGGAAATTCTTCCACTTGTGTACGAGAGTTGCGATAAAAATTTTTCTATAGACTGTAAAATCGGTGATACGATAATAATAAGTTCATCGATATTTATAATCGAAATTTACTCTACATTATCATGTTATGATTTTTTTGACGAAATTTAGATTCAATTATCGATAGACTTCTACATCGATATATTGAGAAAGTTAAGCCGTTGATAATAATAATCTTCACATTTCAAGATGTCGTCAAATACAATATCAATATTCTGATAGCAAAATTAGTTTTTTTGTTGTAATCAAAACGCAAAAAATTTTATATAATTTATCGATTATTACTATTATTCTCGATTATCATCAATTCTTGATTATCGAAGATGAACTATCACTCTCGATTGATATCGATTATTATCGATTGTTCACGATAATTATTAATTATTATCGATTAATAATTATTATTTTCAATTATTTTTTATAATTAATGACATTTATTCAACATTTTATTTCTTAATCATAATATATATTATTAAAATTTCAATTTTAATAACCGTTTTTTTCGATTTTCGACGATGGTCAAACCGAATGTCATTTGTTTATAAGAAATATGTATTTATATTTATTAGTTACATTTTTAATATTATTGCAATTTAATATTAATGATTATTATTTCAATAATGATCTTTTTACTTTGATTATATGGTATTAAATTATGACATTTGATAATATAGTTTTAATACGTCAATTTAATCTTTAAAAAAATGTTTTTAATTATACAACTCGATTTTTTCAGTAGCACTTGATGTTAATTTTGATGTGAATCGAAAACAGATTTATTGGCATTTAAACGATTAATATATTGATAATATAATTTCGATTTTAAAATAATAATAAAAGTGCAATAATCTGATTTTAAATAATGATTAACATTTTATCTATTCTCAATATTCGGTAATCGATGTTGCGACAATCGAAATTTAATTTGTTTTACATAATCATAGACATTTTCTTTCATATCTAATATTCATCATAATCGATAATCAACGTATAATCTGATTAATAATTTAATTTGATTTCTATCGTCAACACAGCGATTATTCACTTATCAATCAAGTATGTAATTTTATGGCAAATTAAATGATTGTGCTCAAAATGGAATAAAAACAATTTCGCATTTGATTCATTTATATATCATGCTTCGATGAATACAAGTTAATTTAAATATTCATGATATGTAGTATTCTATATCTCGTTATCACAAGAACTGATTCATTATATACTATCATATAGGATCCAAATTATCAAATTTAAGTGATCCTTTTTCGTAATAATATTTTTAATCATTCCTCCGGACAATAGTCGACGAATCATATTTTGCGTAGAATTTTGCCAAGATCCTGCACTCGGCATGGGGCGACTTCATCGGTGCTTTTCGGCTCACTCGTATTGACCGACCACCATTCAAACCGCATTGCAGTAATTGCAGTCAATTATAAGAGCATTTTGGGAAAACGGCCGCTGGGTCAAATCTGGATTTTTTATTGTCATTCGGTGCTTTGTATAAAGATGAAAAGCAGTCGCTGTCATTCGAGTCATTTCTTGCGAGACAATTTCGTAAATAACGATTCGTTTTAGTTGATCGTTTTTTCAACCTAAAATCAATCTTGTTTCTTATGATCATTAACCAAAGCTCTGCTGTATCGATGTTCGCTTTTTTGTTTTGCTTCTTCCCATAAAATGCCTAATTACTGTTTGTTCGATATTAATAATTTTTTATTTCATTGTAGTATTATATTAACGTTTAATCGCTTATTGCGATTAGATTTTTTCTTTTTCCGTAGTTGTAAAATGTTTTTATTAAGAAGATCAGGTAAAATAATAATTATGCAAAATTTATCTCGTCGACAAATTTTGCACTCGTTTTAATTTTAGTTGAGAAATTATTTTAAATTCGAGTTTTAGTGAAAATTAGAAGCATCTGAGAGGTTTCTTGGAAACACTTAAGCGGTCAAAAAGATTTTTCGAAAGTCGGAAAAGAATCAACTCGTGGGAACGTAAACGTTGTAATCTGAAGGAACGTTCAACTATGCATGCAAATGTCGGCGTCGCCGTTATGTTACACGATTGCAGAGCCTCGCGATACTAACTATGTCAGTTTAATTAAATGCGAATTTCACGAGTATCACTTAAAATCACCGACATTATGAAAACAAATTGACATATTATTTTTTCAATGACTCCACTTTACGCTCAATTTTTAAAAGAAATAGAACGATGGTTTTATTCTTATGACATAGTTTGAAGTTCATTCCTTTTTAGAGTGATTCAAACATTTTGTCACTGACAAATAATTCATTTTTATCGACAATTTTTTCAATTTTCTAAATCTTTCATTTTTTCAATATATAATTATTTCATTTTTTCTTGATTTAAAATGAAATTTAAATTAAGTTTTTCACGGAAGTTGTCTTTTTGTTAATTTGGTTCTTTCATAATTTTTGTACATTAATTAATTTGAATATTTAATTAAGTGATATAAAATAATTATGTCATTTTAGTTAACAGTCTACATACTTAGAATTGTACGAGATAAAGAAAGAAACGTAGCAAGTTTATGTAGTACATGAAATATTAATTGGAATTTTGGGATAAAAATATATTTATTTTCGCAAATGTACATATAATGCTCCTAACGGGTATACAATAAATAATTTAATTTCTAGACGAATGATTAATTAATCAAACTGTGTCAAATTCCGCCGGTTTTATTAAATTTTCATATCGAATGAGAATGAATTATTAGGTTTCTTAAAAGCGAAACATTTTGTATGTAACAGTCGATAATAAATGATAATATGAATTCAATAAACTGCAAAATATAAATTATCCCGGACCAGATTCTTTTGAATTTTTTCACATTCAGTTACTACAAATATCAATCATAAATAATTTGTTCAATACTGTAAAAGAAATGTGGAATTATTTAAATGTAATATACTGAACTTTCATAAGCGTTACGAAAATTCTTGTCATTTCATTTCATGTTTTGAAAAAATTCAACATTTGATTTCATGTGAAATAGTTTGTCAAGATATTGCAATTCGAGTAAGCTTTCTCATATCGAAAGATGATCGATATAGTCTGTATCGTAGACTCTTCACATAATCTGAAGGCAATATAT
>JABFQD010003002.1:0-14040 GCA_022817045.1 Psix sp. ZL-2020 | reverse complement strand
AATAAACAATGCAACGATTGTTGTTCATGTTCATCATAGACATATTAATAAACGATAAAGTCAAAGAGAAGATAAGTTTGACTTGATATATTTTATTTAAGATTTTTGTTATTGCATTTATACTGTAAAATAATTAAGGACACTATTCTTAAAAATCCATTTTGATAATTTTTAATTTTTTTTAATGATACATTTTCTTTAAGTTTTGATTTTTAGAAATATAGAATGCATATAAACTAATAGTACTCATATTTTTAAAATAATAATAAATTTTTTTAATTTAATCAAAACAAAAATTTTTCAACGTTTTTTTTCAAAATTGTTGCAAATTTCAGTCCGCTCTAGTTATAGTGGATAGAGCTGCTATTTCGAAAAAATAATCGGCTGTTTTATAACATCATTATGCAATTTTAAAAAACCCTTTTTATAAGATCGGAATATATGTATATTGGTCTATTAAAGAACTTG
This sequence comes from Psix sp. ZL-2020, assembly GCA_022817045.1. Lineage (NCBI taxonomy): Eukaryota > Metazoa > Arthropoda > Insecta > Hymenoptera > Scelionidae > Psix > Psix sp. ZL-2020. The sequence continues at coordinate 13,572 of JABFQD010003002.1, read as the reverse complement.
AATTCTTTAAATTCTCACACCTGATTCTTTAATCGGTATGCGAAGCTTACTCATGTATTATTGACTGAAATATTTAACTGAATAAATTTATTGGGATGAAAATAGATTTTTCATCCTAGTGTAGATCTATCCAATCTGAGTCGACTTTTCCCAGGTTTTCTATTCAAAGTTCTTGTAATAAGACTAAACAAAACAGATCTATGTACTATAACATGGTTACAAGCAGGTAAAGACTCACAGGTAACACCGCAGTTACGGCAGTATTAATTAAAATGAATCAAAAAGAAAAGGCACACCATGGTTGTGCCATGGCAGTAATATTCCATGTAGGCCATCTATAACTAGCCAATCAAAAATTCCTCTTTTTGAGACCTATCCAAACTACGGCTTGAAGTAACTTTTTGCAGAATGGCGGTAGAGTTAATATTTTCCTATGCAGACTTACTGTCTGTTACCATTTTCCTGTTTTGGCTGCTTTTGTTTGAACCGACTAAGTATGTTATAATAAACACTGTGGATACCAGCTTTGCAAATGTGCAGAAATCTGTTATGACCCATTAATGCTTGGTTTAGCAAGATAACCGGACTTGATATCATCGGTGCCGAAACAAAACAGTTCCGGTGGATATCAATAGTTGAATGACTGACAGCATTTCTTTTATGTAACTAGCCGCTTTATTGCGGACTTAGCCCTTTCTCTGGTCTTGCAAGACAAAATCTGGTATTTATCTGGATCTGCAGTGTTTCCTTCAATTACGCCTAGTTTTCTTTTTGGTTGAAATGTTGACGGGTAACGTAGTCGATCTATCTAATTAGAGATCTATTAGGGTTAAGATGGAATTGGTAGGGGCGACATCGCTTTTTCTTGGGTCTAAGAAAAAATTACCTCATAAGACTTGCCATTGATCTGCAATTTTCTAGGCTCTGTCTTCTTCTCGATCTTGAGAGATTTATCTGGTTAGGCTTTTTAGAATGTGGCCATGATTTTCTTTTTTAGAGGAAGGTCTTGCGCCACCATAAAGATACGCTTAGTAGAACGTTTCTCTATAGCTTTGCTCAGGTTAGTCTTCACTTTGCCTCCTTTAGTGGCAGCATCTAAAAAAGTTTCGGGGCTTGCTGAAATGGAGGACCCTTGACAGAGTTTAAGCTGGGTAACATTGGCTTTACCTACTTTTTTACATGCAGGTTCTTAACGCGTACGCTGAGGAAGATCGAAATTTATGAATATAGTTCGGGACATGATTGAGAAAATCATAAATTGAGAAAAGCAGATAAAAGGGTTTTGACACTTCATCTCTGATTTGGTAGGTGTGCTCTCTAACTCACTTCTTATATTTAGCTTCGTAACAATCAGCTGCGGTACTAAGATTTTTCACGAAGTAATGGAGCCGGAAGAGTTTCCGTACTTTGTGCTCTCATTGCACGGATGGTTTAGATCTTATAGCAATTGGACCCTATGTTTTCTCCCGCCAAAGGTTAGGTTCTTGGAGTTCACGTCTTCAATTTAAAAGGGCTGGGATGACACAAGAGATTCAAAATACAGATGTGATTAATGCCAAATGGGACTTGTCTATTAGTACATCCCAAATTCTGGGGTTCCCATTTACGTAGAACACAGGCATGCTTTTAATGATTTAGTTAGATTGTTTAGTAGAGAGCATTTAAGGTCAATAAATTAGGGTATTAAATATTTTTATTATGATTTCTGTCAAAACTTTACGTGTGGCTTTTTTCGTTTTTCGACATGAAACAAAGTCTACCATAGTGATAGTAATTTAAATTTACGTTAGTTAAAAATTTATGTTCTCTCGAAAAACATCTATTAATCATAATTGTATGTTAGTTAACCTGGGTTTTTATAAGTTCTAATAACAAAAATTTTGTATTAGATTTTTCTATGGCTATGGATTTTTATATTTTTTTATGCAAACAGAGTCCATTATATGCTTCAGCAAGTTTCAAAATACATATATGCTTCATAAGACATCAGGTCAATACAAGGCGCCGACAATTGGTCATGGTCAAGAACTGATAAGGATTTCTGGAAAAAGACGAATTGTAAAATCAGAGTAAGGCCCAATCAGGAACGACGATGAGAAAATGGGTTAGATGAGCAGTAGTGGACAAATCCGAGAAATGATGTTGTCAAAATAGAAAATGTGTTCCAGAGACACTTTTGCTTTGGGTACACGAAGATATCAATCGAACATTTCCTTTTAAGATCAAAGTGTGCTGAGCTCTTAAATACAATGATTGGTGTCAAGTTAAGTATTCAAATAGAATTTTAAGGTATCACCAGAATCAATCATCAGAAGTTTAAGGATTTTCGCTATCATCTATACGATACAAATCATTCATATCACAGTAAATTAGAAAACGTTTAATTTCATTTCGCAAATAAAAATAGTTTCTTTATCGAGTGATTTTTATGCTGATTCAAGGTTTTTTCGCCAAAGATAAAATAAATTCATTTTTCATTAATTTTGATTTTAAATAAAGGTTAATTGTTTATGCTAATACTAAAGTTCACATCTTTACTTCTAAAGTAAATCTCTGCTAATATAGTTAACGAAATTCACGGACGATCAGTTCATAGCAATTGATGTATACGTAAAAAGGTATATAAAAATTCATTTTGTTTTATATATGGAAGTTATTCTAATAGGAAAAACCAGTAAATTGAAAACCCAGTATATATTTGATACTGACGAAGCTTGAGAAACTGAGTCCAATTACTTAAGCCGAGATTATTTGTTAGGATTGATTTTACGATATTCCATGAGTTTGGATAGCTTGGTACGCAGAACCTTGCAACCTCGATTTGTGGGGCCATTCAAAAAACTCTTGATAATTGATGCGTACTTTTAGACATCTGGAAATTGGAGATCAGTTCTTTTTTCTCTAAACCAATATATCACCCATAAACGTTTACTAAACCCAAACACTTGATATTCATTTTGTCTGTGCAAGGCTTGTGAAGATATCACTTGCGTCAATTATTGGACAAATGTATCAAACTTGGCCCTTCAAATAACTACATCACAGATATAAGAAAAGAAGGCTATGAAAGGCATTCGTGAAAATTTTATTTAGTTCGACCTCATTCATTTTAGAGTTTCGTTTTTTTCTTTTGATGTTTTGGGCCAAGAAATAAACCAATTATTCAGTGCTTTACATATGGAAGCCATCTCTAAATGATTAATGCATAGATGTTTCACTTTCAAGCACCTTTTGGACAAATTTAGACAATATTACTAAGATGAACCCTTATTAACCTCTATTATGACCCCTCAGCGCTTTAGTTTCAAAGAATTATTTTTATAAAATGTGCGCAGAAAGCGTGCTAGGAACGCATCGATGTCCGTGCAGAAAACGTTACTTTTCCGCACTGTACTGAAAAGTTTTCCGCACTGAATTCGTAACATTTGCCTGTACACTGTGCCGAACATAAGGTACGCGCGACTTTTTCCGAACGCGCGCGCACAACACCGTGAAACTGCTCACTTTACCAAACATAACCCCGAAACATTGTAGTGATATCTAGTGAACAAATACCAACTGAACCCCGGCGAACAAGAAAAAACGTAAAATGATTATAATTATAGTATAAATCAAAGTAAATAAATTGATTAATAAGTATATATTTTATCATTTTAATTTGGTTTCTATCCCACTCATGGGGGGGGGGGGGCGAAGTCTCAAGGAGTCTCAAAGAAGACTCGTGTGTTGGCAGCACTAGCGTCACTCGTGTTGCCAACCACACTTGTCCTGCATTAACCAATTTTCCGCACTCTTACATTAATATACTATTAATAGCAAAACTAGAATCCCGCACTTATAATCGAGGTGTAGATTATCATACATCCGTACCTATTCTTCTTTTTTGAATATGAGAGGAACCAGATATCCCATCAAGTCTCGCAGACTCTCTAAATAGTCCGTGACAGCTTTCCGTGGATTAAGCAACTAGCCGGTTACTTGATTGAAAAAAAATTAGTTGATACATGAATCTCTCAAACACTAAATTTGATATTCGAAACTGAATATTGATTTCGAATCATGCTTTCCCTATGAAAGAAATAACTACTGTGTAACATCTAATCTAGTATTAGATGAAGAAACGGTTTATAAACGACATATGATAAATATCTACATTGGTTACTCTTGTCTCAGGCGATATGCAGCGATATGTTTGATAGATGTTATGTGAACGATCATAATTTAATTGCTGCTAGTCATTAGACCAGCCCGGTTTAGCTAGATCGACCAACATCACTAAGAAAGATCATCCTCGAGACCGACTCTACCGAACATCCTGGAATATTATGAGACTTATGCGATCCACAGTCGGTCTCAGGTGACCTCGTCAAAATTGCAACGTACGTGTTGTGGTTCAAAGAGCCCAGAATGCCGGAGCCGTCGTCAGGAATTTATGCTATAGTACTAGCTTTCACCAGCTGACCTATTTTCTTAATTTAAGTTTTCTTGTATTTTTTCATATTGCTTGTAATTGACATTATTTATACATACATATATATATTTACATTGATTGAAAATTATCTTGGGAAATTGATTTTTGCACGTATGAGTGAGCGATATTGACGAGTGATGAGCGAGATACCCATAATTAATGATAAATATACATTTGAGAATTTCGAAAATCGTGTAGACCTTAACCAATCCGAGGAATCGTTACGATCCGTGTGTCTATTATCGTTGTCGATAACTGACAATACATTGATGATCACATCTTTCGTCTTTGTAATTTTCTTACTCAAAATATGTTTTGTAATTGACCGAGGTGCTAATTAATACGTACAAGTTGTACGTATCATGTCATACAATGAAACAGTTAGTGGAAATGTGAAACATGGATAGATTTGAGGATCCTTTTGTAACACAAGCTGATGCTTTTGTGATGAAAATTATCAACAGAATCAATAAATTTAATTTAATTTTTCAGTTTAATCAATGAAGTTAATTTAACTTGTCGATCAGAATACATTCAGCGAAATTATCAAATTTAACCAATCAAAAATGTAATTATAACCAGATATTCATAAATACGTAATTATAACAAGAAAAATAAACATCAATTAATTCAAAATAATCGATTATTTGCAACCAATGTTAACATTTAATCATAATTGAATTATAAATGTTTCTGTTAAGAAAATTTTACAATAAAATGGCAAACAAACAAAACGTGCCATCAAATGGACTATGATGAAATGAATTGGTAGAAATCAGTAAACGAAAATTTGATTTCTACAAATAAAATCAAAGTTTGCAATTAATTTGAAAGTCGACAACGTACATCTATACAAAATTTAAATTACCTAAGAATAAAAGTAGTTAGATACATCCTAGAAACTACAAAGAAATTTATTTCTTTTAGAAAAGAAACTAATTAGTAAATTGATTTAATTTTATTTAAAGATTGTAGATTTCGAATTTCATAACTCTATGTCACTAATTTGTAATTGAATTGCCGACAAGTTCAATCACATATTAAGTGTAATTAACGAAGAAATTATAAATCATTTATCAAGTATTTCTTAAAACATAGGAACTTTGCGTCATAATATTATAATATTCTTTTGCAAGTTTCAGAAACTTAACGATCTATATGTTTCCTTTTGACAAATATCACATTGCGATTGAAAGAGTAAACAAAATTCTAGCTCAACACTCGAAATGCCATTAAAAATACGTCAGGAAACAAAAGTGAGTCAGAAATTGCTTGAGATTCGATTTTCTTTTAAGACAGCAGACTTCTTATCGATAGGACTGGACAATATTTAATGTTTTGTGTTTATATCTTCTGTGTAATTACGAGTGTAGATAATCATAGGTCGGTCTCATATTTATCTTCTTTCCCTAACCGCAAAAACATAATTAAATAACATGTAGAAATCATTGCTCTAACAAATATAAGACAACACTAGATTACTAAAAAATGTCTTGATAATGCAAATGTACATTCTTATTATTCATTAAATATTTCATTTTTTATTACATTTGTAACTGTTGTGAAACATTGACATTTGAATAAGTTTTATATTAACTAAGAACCTGAAAGTTGATGGGTTACCAATTCCAATGATTATTGATTCAATTTAATATTCAACCTCAAAACTTTAATAAAATTATTTCATGTTGATCATGACTGGACTCAACTAATTAAACTTGTTATAAAGACTAATAATAGTAAAATAGAGGGTTATTGATTAATGAATACATCATCAAAACATAAATTATATTGTATACAAAAGCGGTAGTAGTCGGCACTAAAAATAATCATGAAGTATGCAATTATATCAATAAAAGTTAATACAATTTAATTTAACTAATTTATTTTATGTTGTCTTTCTGAATGTTTTCACAATAATAAATTTAAAATCATATGAGCAATCATGGTATTTTACGTAATGGTTTTTAAAAAATTTAACCTATGGTTATCTTTAAAATAAACTTTATCATGATTGATCGATTCTATTGGTTTTTATATATGTTGTTGTTTGTTTTATTTTAAATCATTGACATAATTGAACACTAAATTATAAATTAAAATACTTGAAGTAAAAATTTTAAATATATCCCGTTCAGAAAGAGGTCATAGTAATACACTAGTTGATTATATGTATTAATATAAAAAATTCACTGCCTACTAGTGCATATATTTGATTGTAATATAGAATATAATAAGCCATGCAAAATAAAATATGTTGAGATGAAATGATTGCGATATGGTAAATAACACAGATCGAAGTTTGAAAGTTTCGACTGAAACCCTAAGAAGTTTACTTCCAAAACATAAAAACAGTAGAAATATTGCTGTACATTTTTAAAGTAGTCTACAATATATAACAAGAAAATTATTTTACACATGCCTTAATTGTTATGCAGGTTGATTTTTATGAAATCATCAATAGATTGATAGTTATACAGTAACTATTAATAGTGTATTTTGGAAATGGAATGAAGACAATGTCATTTTGCAAAATTATTATCTCTAAAATTATACAGTTAATATTTTTGTATGATTTACAGAATAATTTTACATTAGGATTTACTTGTGCTTTTTGATTAAAAATTATTTATATTATAATGTAATGTATTTTATTAATATGTGGAAAAATATAATTATTCTTCATTTTATTTATAAAAATATATGGTTTAAACATGGATTGCTTCGTTACTGTTTTTCTTTATTACACAATACTATCTATATTTAAAATATGAAAGTATCACTTTTTATACTGTTAACAATAATCATTATAATTGTTTTGTATTTTCTTCTCAAAATTATATTTATAAATATTAACATTATTTTCATACAAATAATTTACATTTATTTAATGTGTAATGTAAACTTAATTATTATCTCTACTACGTAACTGCATGTTATTTTTTCACAACCTCTAAAAGAAATTTAGACAAAACATATTATAATATGTGCCTCGATTTTTTGCAATTTAACTTTGTTTTGGATCTACTGATTACTCACTTCTTTCATTTTTTTAAATCCAAATGTACGTTCATACAAAAAAGTTAAATGACTGTAAGATCTGTATCTTATCACCATATCATTATAGTTCGTCCTCGGTCTGTGCTCGCGATGTAGTCTGAACGATATGCATTCACATGATGTGTGATTCTGACTGGCACAGTATACATTTGGCATCAGCGAAGCTTGAGGATCCCTCCATGGTCTGTCCATTATTTTTTGTAAATAATGATTGCAAAAAGATATATATTAAGGGAGATTGTTTAAGAAAGCATTTAGTGATCATTTAGTGATCAGCGACAAAAAGAAGGAAAAATTGGTAGTGATTTCGTCTTTAAGAAACTATTCAGCAGTTAAACTTTATTGATAGATTACAGTTAACCAGTGGACGAGAATTCAGAAACCAGTCGATCGAGGATTGAAAGTCGAAAAGCATAGGATATCTTAGTCCTTTTTTTGAAAAAAATGATGCAAAAACTATGTGACAGTTTTCAGTCAGATTTTCTGAATTCAAGAGAATAACAGTAAACTTCTTGGCCATTAATGTCATTTTATCAATTAGTGTTATATGGTTGGCGCCGTTTTAACTGCGAAGTAAACTGCAGGATTAGACAATTTTTCATAAACTAAGATAATTATAAGATGCGTGTAGTTTTAAAGTTAGTTTCTCCTTATAAAATTGAAATTATAACTAACTCGTTGTCAGTCTGAAGTTGGTTGGTGCTAGTTTATACTGTTTGTTTTGATAATATATACGACTTATCTCGAACGCTGAGAATAAATGTAACGCGATTAAGTCTTTTTTTAAATCCATAGATCTAGATCGATAGACAATTATTATTAATTAATCAAAACAACATCATGGAATTATATTATGTACTACATTGTTGTAATTTAATTAAAGGGGATAGAAACGATTCAAAGTAACGTTTGTACTTTTGAAAAAAAAAATGTTTTATTATCATTTTTTCTGAAAACATTGATTCTGATATTTAGTTTATAGTTTCATCATTTGAAGTTTATCATAAATTTTGTAATAAACTAAAAGGGCAAATTCCATCGTGGAAAAATTACAGCTAGATTAACACTGCCATTGTGCTGGATTGACTGTATGGGAAAGTGTCAGAATGAATTCTGGATTACAGCTTGTTGAAATCCGGACATGATCTGGCTGATTGTCTGGAATACGTCTGGATATTACGTGGCTGATGGAGCATGCCTCGGTCTAAATCCAAACATTATTTGAATTGTGATTTTGAAAATTGGAAGAAATGAAAAATTGCGAATTTTATTTTGCCTCTCATGCAAAAAAGTACAGTTGGAACAACGCTGTAACGTGATCGGTTGAAAACAGAAACGATGTCTGTGAAATTTTCTTTCGTTGCTGGGAATTGAACCCTTGTCTCTGATAAATTAAATCCGCGTCGCTATCTACCAGTCTATCGCGCACATAAGACTAATTAAAAGTAAAATAATTAGATGATAATTAACTATTTTATTATCTAAGACTCAACAAATTTATATATTGAGTCTGAATCATGTTCAGATTTAAACCAGCTTTCATCCAGAATTTATCCTGACACTTTCCAGACAGTCAATCCAGTGCAACGCCAGTGTTAATCCAGCCATAATTTTTCCACGTGGGTTTCTACAGGCGGGTCTAGTACTTTAACAATGTACCATAGTATACTGAGCGCAGATCTTCACATGGCGTCTACATTACTCTGATAATGGGTATTCTTTTTCTTACGGAACTTAAATTAGTTCAATGTGAATATAATATGTAACAAAAACTGAAACTCATTTCGCTGTACTTTGATTAGGACAAATAACATTGAACCATCAATAATTATACTTTCGTTTATAATTAGTTGAATACTTATAATATGGTTAATAAATAATTTATATCTATAATTGTGGCTTGATTGATATTCACCGGTACTAAGCAATATTTAATGTTTTGCTCTTGTGTATTACAACTCCTGGAGCACTCATTCAAAATCAGGATTAAAATAAGTATAAGTTGGTCGTAACATCCCTTACAAAACAGCCCACAAAAACATAACAAAATATTAAAAGAATAATTAAAATAAGTATTTTAGAAGAATTTTATCAAGTTATTTAGCTGACTCTTTCCCTAGTTTCCTTCACGCGTCAATAATTGTGTAACAAGTGAAATACAACGTTACAGACTAAGTAGCAACTTCTCTATGTTTTCGAAAATAAGACAAGGAATATGCAATTGTTACATTTGTTAATAAATGTCAAAAAATTATATAATCACAAGTTATTTAACAATATTCAAAGTAGAACTTTTCAGATAATAAGTCCCTACTACTAATCTTTGGTTCTTCTATGAATTACTAATAAAGTTCCTTTATTAGTGAATTTAATTTCTTCGTCTTTATTATCAAGTTCAAAACTGATTCGATGTATCAATTTCTGAAAATTATATCTATAATCTTAAATTAATTAATAATATTATGTAAACTTGAATGAATTGATTTAGTAAGTAAAATATGATAAACTCAAATCAATACTCGAGCAAAGTCGATGTTACTGTAAAAAGTTTGCTCAGAGTCGGAGTAGCACCAAAATTCTCTTTGGAAATGAATTTAACTGTTTGAAGTTTAAAATTTAAACAAAGCATTTGAAATAGACAGTTTTACAAGTTACATTTTCATAATGAGTCATCCGAACATTAAGCAGTCGTTTATGTTTCTTTGAACGAGAATTTCAAAGACTAGTAGCTACTTTCTGTTTGTTTTTCTCTCTGTTTTTCCTTTATATCTTCAGCCAAGAAAAAACGATTCAGAAGTGACATCAAATAATTTTGTCTGGTATAATGACTTTCATTGCTAGTCAAACGTCAACAGTTCTGAAACAAAGTTTTAAGTGAAGCTGTTGAATAAAAAAATTCTTGTTTTCACGTTGAATATTTTGTTTGAACTTAATTGTATAAACATTGGTTTTTTAAAATATTTGTTTATACGTGAATTCTGCATTAAAGCAATCAAAAAGTTTGGTTCCATCTATAAAAGCGTTTAAAATTTGTCCAATCGATTTTGATAATACAAAAGTTGCTGAGTTATAGGAAGTCGTACAAAGATAATCGCTAGATTTCCTACTCGAATTGTCTGCGCTTTTACAATTCAGGATAAAAGTATTTAAAAGCAAAATTTAAGCTGACGTTACTAAATAGATTGAAACAACAACTTTTTAATCAATTCAAACTTTAAAAAATACTTTTCCTGTCCGAAGCTGAATACGTTATACAGCTTCATAGAATTTGCAGGGAACTCACTCTAGCATCACGTCTTTTTCAAATGCCCTAAAATATTTCTTAGATACATAATAATTTCCTACATTGCACAGATTTTTTATATACTTCATAAGACTTCTGGCCCTCCTATTTCTTTCACACTAAAAATACTCAACATTTTTACGCAAAATCAAAATAAACAATTTTCTTTCGCTGTTTAGAGGCCCATAAAATCGTATTTTATATTCGAGGCTCAACTGCTTTTTTTTAAGAAATACAGTTTATAGTATTCTTGTCCATATGTGTATGCATTTCAATTGCTCGTATAAAAATATGACCACAATAGTTCAAAATTGTAGCGCTCTATACTATACAAATGTACGTATGTCAATTCTGTTAAATATGCTATCCTCTAAGCGTGTCACCGTTCCAGCGATGATTTAACCTTCGTAGTTATATCGATGCGTTTGACAAAAATCCACTCTATTACAATTTATGTTTCTGAACTTCTGTATCTTAAGTTTATTCATAACTTCCGACTTGAGTCTCACTTAAAACAACTTACTGAATCAAATCAAAACCACTTAAATAAATCGGCTAATTGATATCGAAGAATATTAATAATTTATAAATAAGTATTTGAACTATTATATAAACTCGACTAAATAAATTGTATTGCAACTTAGTGAATGTAATTGCTTATGAAATGCAAATATCTTTTGTTGAGCATATTAATGCTTGGTAATGCATTATTGTGTCAATAACAATTTTAATATATATCAAAGCATGAATGTTCGTTTATAATCACTCTTTGCTTTTTAATTCTTTATTTTACTAATTTGACGTGTAAATCAAAACAACTACGTCGTCGTAAATATTGCTCTTTACATATTTTATCAGAATAATGAAAACAGTCCCCGTGATTTATAGTTTTTTCCGACTCTACAGCGAATTTTTTCCTCGTCCTGTCCATATTGTGCGTACTTTGCTTGCGTCGCGACAAAGAAGTAGTAATTTAATTTAATAGGGAGACGCCGACGGTAAACAGGCGTTGCTTAGGACCGTCGCGAAGTAAGCCTGGGTTATTTCTCTCGGCTTACTTTTTTTTCCTCTGCTGTCTGATTCGATTGTTTTTTTGGAGCCACGTTACCTAAAAGTTTGCGCCGTTTGCCCGCGTTCGCTTCGCTTGTTTTATCTTTCTGCTTCTCATGTTTCGGAACTCTTAGGAAGAATTTTTCTTACGGATCACGGTGGCGCATTCTGACGACCGTGGTTGCTTTTCTGAATCTTCAAATCGAAACTTAAAACACGAGTCTAAAAAGCAGTGCTTACTTGCTTACACGATTCGTAGATTTCCAGCTCAAGGTTACATTGCAGCGTTGTGAGTCGATGCGCTTAAACAATTTACTCTAATGATGTACATATCTAAAAACCATGCAAATACAAAGCTACGAGAATCGCATTTTAATAATCACATATGCACGAACAGTCATTCAGATGTTACGGAGTTTTCGGCTGGCTCGTTTTACAACTTTTAAAGGAAAGGAAAACATGGTTTTGTAGTTGATTCTCTTAATTTATGAATTTTACATTACGTTGTAATTCATGTCATTATATTTTCAAATCGACTTTCATTTGTATTTGTTTTATAGATTATTTCAATTTAGTTCAATAGCTAAATAAAGTAAAATATTTTACGTCATGAGATACTGGATTTTTTAAAATTGTGTAGAAAACTCTTTTTGTCGATTTTAATTTATTCTGTCTTTATAGATTAATATGGACTAAAAATGCTGATGTTATTTGTTGTGTGAAAATGTTTTCGCTCTACTTTCTCATAATAATTGTATTATTAATTCATGCCTGGGCATCAAGATCATTCGATGTTTTTCTTTTTACACATTACAAAGGTACCCCATATACAAGCAAAGTTTCCATGTATGAAACCTATGTAAGAATTTGTTTTCACATTTTTCACAATTTCATATCTCATTTAATTTCGTGAAATGTTATTCATCATATTTATCATTGAGAATTTAATAATTACGACTGCAGTTGCAATTAGTCGCAAAACAATTAATAAAAGCGAAATAACGTGCGATCACCAAATTTACATTTGTCCGTAAAATTAAAAAGAATGTAATTAACCTGATATCCAGACAGAATTTCTACAACAGTTTTTAGTTAATAAATGTTAAAACTTTGAAGAAAAGTTTACATATAGTTGTAGTACATATAATTATTATGCTGGCTGAAGTATGATGATTTTACAAGATATACAAGAACTGCTTGAAGTAACGCTGTGTAGAAAATTTCATTAATGTAAAATTATATTACATTATTATATCATACAAAATATAATAACATAAATAATTACGATAATAGTAGCTTTGTGTACAATTTTTTAGTCTTCAAAATAACATGTAATTAATTTACTCGCAATTAATTCAGTTTGCATGAACAACTAAATTTAAGTATAAATTCTTACTAAAAATTACACATAACTTATCGAACAAAAATGTTATCTTCGTTTTTGTAACACGTATTACGTGTATTATATATATTGATTTCTCAAAACGTGACTAGCATTTCATTAAAATTTTTTATAAAAACGAGTTACAAAATTTCAAATTCGAACGAATTTTATATTACGCAGGTATATGCTGTTATATTACATTTTGAAATCGAATTTCAATTGAATAAACAGCAGGTAACTTTTCAATTTGAAAAAGGTTCGATGTTGCATAACACAGGTATAAATTATTAAGTGCAAGCCACTTGAAATAAATTTCTTTTAAAA
>JABFQD010003001.1:0-14043 GCA_022817045.1 Psix sp. ZL-2020 | reverse complement strand
TAAGTTAAATATTTTAACAATGAAATTGACAGAATTGCAATCAAATTCTGAATGCGAAATAATAGTTTTTTCTTGGTTGTAGAAATCAAATTAAAAATACACATTTCCATTTTACACATAGAAAAAATGAATTGTCATGATTATAAAATATGGATGTTCATGATAAATTTTCTGAAGCTACGGTTAATTAATCAATAAATGCAACATGCCACATTTTTAGTTATATCATAAAAATAAAGATATGATTTGCGTGTTTTGAAATATGTATAGTATTAAAAGATAAATGTGTCAGGACTATGGAAAACGCTTCGACGCGTCGCGATCCTTCATCGCGCAAAGCCCTCGATAAGGGTGCTATTGGAATCTCGATAAAAAGGCCAGCTCGAGATCAGATTTCAAGCGTATTTTCCCATCTTCTCTGTGCCTCTCCTTTAAGGAATATTGCGCGTACGTGTATGCCTGTGTGCATCTTTACTCTTTTCGCGGATAAAATGTAGATGGATGAGCCATAGATTTATTCGGAATCCTGTAATATCGCATCTACGAACAGGGGTGAACGGGCCAAGGGTGAAGTGTAGCTAGAGGGTTCTGTCAACGCTAGGTCATGATGAATAGCGATCAGCTGCCGATTACACATGAGAATTTATACTTAAAAACGATTTAATTTTGCACATACTCTATTGAAGTATGCTTTAACAGAAGATATATATCTCATAAAGATTTTCAAAACATTCTCATCTCAATATGAGAGTGAAAATAAAATTTGTATAAATGTACTTTGTACAAAATTAAAATTATATATGATTAACCCTTATCATATATCTTATCATTATGCTATAACATATGTAGCTTACTAATAGTAGATTATTATTATTAATGTACTTGATGTGTATTTTTTTCAAATGTTATATTCAAATTTATGTTCTTAAAGTAAATATTTTTTGATACCATACTGCGATAGAAATGTTAATAGTTAATAATAAATATAAGAATGATGATAAATTGTTACAGCTATTATCATATTGTCAATTATATACGTAACACTTCTACTACGAATATATGAAAAGTTCGAATATTAATTTCTTTTTATTATACAGCATAGAATAAATATCATTGGCTGATATAGTTAAACCAGTACAGGTACTCAGCATTTATTCAACAAAAATTAGATTTTAAGTTTACTTCAGATTAGTATAACTTTTTAATATAAACAATTTATAACTACCTTATGACATTATATTTATTATATAATAAATTAATATTACGGGTTTAACTTGTTAAAGTTGATTGTATGAGTTAATATAGTTCAATATATCCACCCGCAGAAGTAAGAAAGTATGTAAACAAATAACTGAGACGTCATCTATTTAGCTGAAAAATTTATAGGTTATAGATAAAACTTGCAAAATATTGGCCCCATATAAATTTCAACTTATTTTAATGATGATAACTACACATAAGGTATTGCTAATCAATTTTTAATGTTTATATAGATGCATTTCAAATAATAAAAATTGTAATGTATATCAGAAGTTAATTTATTTCACTCATAAAAACATATGAGTAAAAATAAGGTAGAATATAATTATATTATAAATTTAAAACACTTTCTATAACTTTAACGACTTTTAATTCAGAATTGTAGAATCCAACAAAACAAAGTATACTATTGTACTCCACTTGTATGCATTTGAACTATTTTTTATCCCCAGCATATAACAAAAGAATATCATAAATAACAGCTCATTCACTTCGCTTGAAACGAATTTCGTCAAGTTCATCGGAGCAGATCTTGCTTCAAGGGCATTATATTTTTCACCTCGAAATTCGGCATTGTCATCGGGAAATGAATCCGGCATTGAATCAGGTCGATCTACTGCAAAATAATTGGTGAAACGATGCGCAGCGTCAAGTAAAAAACAGCGGAAGTTATAGCAAGGTGCAGGCCTTTCGCGTGAGCGTGCAGTTGCCCTGGTTTTACGTATTGCGCAAGAGTTGAAAAGTCATTGAAAGAGAGATTTTGTTGAAACACCGGGACAGGGCGAAAGAGGTAGGTAGCATGTACATCTCCACGAGGATGAGGCAGGTCGTCCGGGTGGGGTGGAGGTTTAGACAACGCAAGAGGGGTGAGAGAGAGAGCAGATATATACCTACGGCCATGCGTTACGGGTTCAGCTAAATCCGCCATGATAAATGTGTTGGCGGGAATAAATCCGCAATGCACACCCTCGCCGAATTCCCCTCTTTGCACCCCGGGCCGACACCTTTCGGCCCCGCGAACCCCGCTCCCCGGCAGACCAGTTTCAATACTCACGAGAAGTCCGTGTCTATACACATATAAACACACATGTACACACACGGATACATACTCACAACCATACACCAGTGCAAACACACGTCAATGTACGTGCACATATACACACATTTACTATTCTCGAAATCTGCGTATGTGCGTTCTTCGTTCCTCCATGATGAAGTTGTGCAGCTCACGCATGCGCACGCGTGTAAACGATTCGTCTTTCTTTCTCTCTTTTACTTTCTCCTCGGCGAGCATCCTTGTGTCTTCTTCTTCTTCTTCTTCTTCTTGTGTGCGTCCCCTCCTATCTTTTTGTTTCCGTCGGAGTCTCCCGAACCCCGCGCGCTTATTTATATCCGTATGTAGAACAGGTAGACGTTCATTAGGATTTATAGACGGATCATTTTGTGTTCCGGTTGTTTTTATCTCGTCGCCAAATGAGACACTATAATCGCAGTACAGACTCGGAAACGAATGGACCGACAATGACGCTGTCGTGTTCAATTTTCTTAAATGCTGTGCGCTTAAATCGCAATCAATGTGAAACAAAACCAATCAAATTGTTTTGAAATATATGCTTTACTCATAAATACGTTTGTCCTTCAAAGTGACATTCATTTTTTATGAACAGCATTATGCTTATGAAATGTAAACAAACAATTTTTCAGCTAAAATATTAGTTTGTTTTTCTTCAAAACAGTTTGTTTTGATTCTTTTTTTTGTCATTATTAACCAAACAAAACAAATAATTTACAACATTTAAATAAAGCGTTGAGGTGTTATCTTCGCAATCGTTGCAACCGTAAATCAGATTTTATCTCTCAAAACAACGTTCTGGAATGTAAAATATTTTTACTTGAAAAATATTTCGCTCTTCGATAACGAACGATGTTAGTGAAATCGCTGAATGTCAAGTCTTATGGTTGTTTTCTGTTTCGTTCGCATAATGATAAAAAAAGCAACGGAACAAACACGTGTCATGCTAGTTAAAACCTGGGCATTCCAATCGGAAATCGTGCGAATGCACGGAAGAAAAAAGTTATGATCGGAGTTAATAACTATGCACTGTCAAGCCAAGTAAATCATAGGCGCGACGCGCGAGCGCGCGTGCACGATACGATGCGCAGATTGGTGCAACCAGGGAAGTACGAAGTGGTTATAAATTTGCGGCACGCAGAGGTGTAAACGGACGATAGTCACTCGGAGCATTTAACCCCCTGTACTCAATCCTGCCGCATCGTTTGTCACGTGCGATCGATGCGTGATAACGTACGCATAGAAGTAATTCTATCGGGCGCATGAGAAATACATTTTAATTGGATGTACGAATGACTTAAATGCATAGATTTGCAGGGCCGATATCAAAAACAAATAACGTTAGCATCTGTGGTGTGGGACATTACACCGATATGCCAACGTTAATCGCGAGCCGGAATATACGTTTCCCATTTTTCTTATGAATCAGGTTAACTGGCATTTAAAAATCACGGAAAAGGAAATTGTAATTTATGCTCGATCGTTATCTTCTACTGATAATTAAATATGTTAAATTGCATAATGAATCTCATGCAATCGAATCAGTAAAGAGTGTTAAAGTCGCTCCAAATTTTACATCCAGTATTTTGAAACTCATCACTGGACGTAATATTTATGATAATAAACACATTGAAATGTATTGAATTTGTATGATTGATGCAAATTATTGTTACTGCTAACTAAACGTATTTGAATTAATTTTATTCAATGCTTTTATGGGAAGCTCATTCAAGTAGAAAAGATTTTAAAATTCTGCAAAAAATAAAGAATGTTATAAATTTAACTAAAGAATATGTATAGAATCATTCACTGTAACGTTTAAATAATTTTAATTCAAATTCTAAATTTTACTGTAACGCGAAAACAGCAATAATATAATATAATAATATATAATGTTAATATTCAAAGTGCATTATTTTATTAGTACCATTATATTTGTATAAAATGTAATTATGATTCTTTAATTTTTGTTCCATGTTTTAGAAAAATTGCTTCAAATAAAAGTCAATATTGTATTCATACGCTATTTTTTGTTTGATACATGTTTCAACAGATATGAATAAACTTTTTTGAAATAAATAACTAAATACAATGGTCCTCAAAACTGCAGAGAATCGCTGGTTTGAAAGGCGTTCAAAAATGTTCTGATAATTATTTCATTCATTACACCACAAATACGCATTTGGCGCCAGATTGTCGTTCTGAAGTTTGTAATTATCTTTGACATTCTCTTAATGGTGCAATATTAGAATCTCATTTTATTGTGTAACACCAGTAATAATAATAAAAATGGCAATGCGTTGTTGCCAACATCAGAAATACTACTACAAAAATTTGGAAGCCTTTTCTTAAATATAATATAATCATTGGAATACTAAAAATCATAATTTATTTATAAATCCAGTTATAAAAAGTGAAATATGTGTTTTACATTCCTTAAAACACTTTTCAGTATGTCTAATAAAATTTGTGTTTCAACATAAATAACATATTTTTGGAAAGTAATGTTTGACAATCGCATTCATTTGTTATTTTTTTGGATTTTATAAAACCGACGACAGATATACACATATATATCAAAATTAATGTAAAAGTGGGGCTTGGCTGTCATGTGATATCGAATATTTGGTCAGTTTAGCGGAATGATAGTCCCTTTCAAGTATAGGCGGCAAACACATAGGATAATCCTCATGGATTATTGCAGTATCATGCGGGCCCATGCACGACCACGAGGTTGCCAAGGACGTCGCATTTATGTTCACCGAATACCTGACCGTGTATCGCGCGATTTTCATGGAAACCCTTGCCGAGAACTGGACTTGCTGCGATACCCTAATTCCTAAATCTGTCGCCATAAGTCCTCGTTACAATAAATAACCCGCTAGTGTCTGGTTTCGGCTCATACCGTTCTCTGGACTATATTCCACTCTGCAGAACAAATGTTGTTACTCTGATTAATTACTTACAAGAAAAGGAGCAAGGACATTTTGAAAAAACGTACAACTGAAACATTTAGATAAATTATTTATTCTTTTAATATTAAAAGTGAGTTGGCCTATGTCAAGTGTTATTTTCATGTTTCTAATCGTTCAAAAATGTCTTACACATATAAATCGCGCATTTGATTTAAATTGAATTTGAAGTTTGTCATAAAACTGAAGTGCACAGAATAAAAAAACGTAAATGTTAATTTTGTAGATTAATTTCAATTAATTATAAAACACGTCAAGCGGATGTTTCCGAGAAACAACAGAATTTGTAATTTCGCAC
Organism: Psix sp. ZL-2020; assembly: GCA_022817045.1. Classification (NCBI taxonomy): domain Eukaryota; kingdom Metazoa; phylum Arthropoda; class Insecta; order Hymenoptera; family Scelionidae; genus Psix; species Psix sp. ZL-2020. The sequence goes on along the minus strand of JABFQD010003001.1, from coordinate 8,441 downwards.
TCGCTTATTACCCTTCGTTATTTATCCTTATGGCTTATTTTATATGCAGCTCGCGTCAAGAGACACGCGCTTTTCCCTGGACATGGTATTTAGTTCTATTCTCAGTGACTATAATTCATTACTTTTTTGTAAGAAAGGAAATTGTGATGTATGATATTAATAAAAAAAGTCAACCCCATGCACTTGTTGGATAAGTATTAATATTCTTGCATTCATTCATTTCCAGTTTAAAAGTACTTTTTGAACAAGCAACGCCGTTGAAAATGCTTTTTCACTGACACGGCTTCTCTTCCATTAAGATTTCTCAAAACACTTCTTCGTGAATCAGAGTGTTCCTAAAAATACGTCGAATAATTTATTGTTCGTCTCTCGCGAGCATCCTTTTTAATGTTTAACATTTTTTGTGCGTATCTTAAATCTCGCCATTCGATACATAAATCACAATTGAGTTAGAACAAAAAATCCGTCTTTGTGTACACAGTTTGAAAAATCATTATGATTAAAATGCGAAAGAAAGGATAAATCAGCAGAAAATAATGACAAAAAACATTGGTTTACTGAGAGACTAAAGCGCGCCACTATGATGTATTCAAATGGCAGGATCAACAACCCGAACTCAAGTTAGGTGGTGCACGCTGCATTTATTTCTTGCAGTCGAAATCGGAATAAAGAAGAGGGAATGACGATACAAAAAGAGAAATTTAGATGAAGTGACATGCGCGAGTGTGTAAGTTTGTGTGTACAAAGAGGGAGGAAAGAGTATGAGTGAGTTTGGTGATTCTGGCGCGTGCTGCGTTGGTCGGTCTCGCGGTGAGTTTGGCGCGGATAGCATCACGGTTCCGCGAAACGTTGCAAAGCCCGGAGGCTCGGCGCGTGGGGGGTCGGGGATCGAGGGCGGAAGTGACGCCGGCGCCTCGACGGAGCCGCCGCGGGCGCCGGTGCGCTCCGTTGCCTCGTATCGTGTCCTCCTCTTCTGCCAGCACTGTGTCTTCGTTATGTCCTATGCCACTGACTACCTCTTCCTTATAGTCAGTAGTATTTCTGTCTTAGGACAAAAGGAGCCCGGCAAATGATAAAGCGAAATGCTGCGATATCAAGTTTAAGTAATTATTTTGCTAGCAACGCACTCATTTTGCATAACGTTTCCAGCGATTTTCACAGGATGCGCCCTCTGTGACAAAGAGATCAACTTACCAAATAAACAACTAGCTCTTCACATCACACTTATAATAAAGCTGTCTTTTTATTCGTAATTCTCACCGAATTTCAATGAGGGCTCTTTTCTTTTAAAGAAAACAAAAACGATACAATATGTACAATCTACATGTGTAATCTAAACACAAAATATTACAATTTTATGTATGCCTACATTTGTGATTTATATTATATATTATAAGGGACATAAATAGGTTCCTTATTAAACTTAAATTTTTAAAATTAAATTAAAATTAAATTGTTAAATTTCTTTAATTTAAATTATCTTTCTAATAATTTTCTTCTGCTTTGATTTTGAATCAAAGTTTAAATGGATATTATTTCGTACATTTGATTACACTCAAAATATGTTTAGTTTGATTATTTATTTCAAATATTTCAGCTAAAAATAGGTGCAACCAATTTCGAAATAATGAAATTTCGATCTCAACATTTGGAATGAAAATAATTGAAGAACTTAATTTCTAAAACTCTATTTTTTCTAGAGCGGTAAAATGTACAACGTATATTATGCTAGTACATAAATCTAATTATTTCAAAATGTATAAGTTTTTCGATTAGTAACTTTGCGAAATCAGATGTATGACTAGTGGAAATTAATTATGCGACGAAACAAATTAGTTTCTCGATGGTCAATTCATCAAAACATGATAATTCGCTGTCGCAGATATTTTAAGATTTGAGCGAAAATAATGTGCGGTATGAAATGTTGTCCGGTAGTAATTTCTACGACTCGTTAGTATGAACGTCCTGAGTCTCATTCAAAGTGCGATGCATCACTTACGTTACAACGCGTCTCAGCATTGCCAAAATTCGTATATCCCACGTACACTCATGTTTTCGTCATTAACGTCCGCATCATGTTGTACGACTCAAGCCGCTTTACGTGCACTTGCACGTATATTCGTCAAACGCACACCTCGAATCGCCACGTATCGTTTGTAGTCTTTGACGTGTGCAAGATTAACTACTTACATGTAGCATCATCTGTCTATCTTCTTGCGTGTAATTGCATATACGCGAGTGAATGCAATAAAAGAATAATCGACACTACTACATGCACGTGAAAGTATTTGAATTACTAATGTTTTGGAAAACAGCTCGGTCAAAGATAAATGAACGATATTTCTTTTTATTTAGTTATAATATCTTTTAACTTGAACAAATATAATTAGGAAATGATTAGGATGTATTACAAATAAAAAACTAAATTACTTAATTTTTCTAATAAGTTTAAGAAAATCGTATTTCCGCATGTTTTTGCTTAATTACATCAATGTTTTGTAAGAAATTATTTTTTTTATTGGATAATGTTAATTTTATCATTACGTCGATTATGGAGTCTATATAATTAATGAGGATTTGAAGGAAAACGTTTTAGCTGAAACTTGTATACAAGTTAATTTATACGTAAAACTTTTAGAACAATTATTTGTATTTTTTTATATGAATGTTTCCAAAGCAGAGTTCATAACCTTTATAATAAAAAATTAATTAGGTAGAAAATTGTGGAAATGTTATAATGCTTTATAATTTATCGTGAAAAATAGACATTTTCTAAGTGTCTTATCATTTCAAGGTGTTATGAAGTTGTATTATTTTGTATTGGTACAAGTTATACTAATTTCAATAAATATAGAGTTAGGAATATAAACAATTAACTGAAAAAAATTGACTAATCAATGAACAATCAATTTTTTCTTGTAAGGATTTGAAAAAAAAATTGTTTAAAGCAAAGGTATGGTGATGAATATAAATGAGTAATCATTATTTCATATTTTGTACATGAAATTATAATTTTATATCTGACTTCTCTTTGGTAGGTAAAAAATAATTACAAACAATATACGAAATGTATAATGGTTTGGAAGCGTCATTTCACTGAGAGAATAAATTTTTGTCGCGAAAATAAATGTAAAATTTTGAAACATAACGCTCTCCGACAAGCTATATTGGACGATCAGATTTCCGGTCGAGTTCGGTTATTAACAGCTAATTATTTATAATGGAACAATGGAATTTAAATTAATAGTTTAGTTTCATTAATTATGGCGTAATTTCACCAGACGTCAGAGCTAAATAAAATATACGGGGAAACCCCACTGCTGCATTATGGTCGGTAATGCGAGAGTTGCATCGCAAAACAGCACCTACACGCTCGCAGGACGAGCTCTACGTCACGTCAGTTATAAACGCGTAAACACGTGCTGTTACACCGCTCGACCGGGTTGTCCACTATCGAGTAAATAATGGCACATTAAGCTTTTTCATTCGAGCATATTCGCAATCGCATTTACGTTAACACACAGTCGCGCGCGCCTCTCATCTAATAATATGTTTTTATCTTTCTGAATCAGCTTTTTTTTCAATTCATCTTTCAAGTGGCGCTTTCAAATCAGAATTATCCGAAATTACAGATTGGCGCTTTGTTTTTATCAGCGGTTCGTATCTTCGACCGGCGTTTGGGTGACTTCCAAAAAGTTACGCGTTATAAGTTACATTAGCGAATCCCGCATTCGGCGCCAATTTCGGTGGTTTCAAATAATGGATTAATTATGTTAAGTGCTAAATAGTCGTTATTTATGGTGTCCCGCTAAGCTTCGCGCTTGCTAGGAACAACGCTCGTTCGAACGAGCGCAAAAAATAAATCATTCACAAATCATAAAAAACAAACGAGCGGCAATCTTATTAGCGAGTATGACTGAGATAATTCAAAGATCCCCCTCGACCGACAGTGTCCCCGAGTGGAATCCCTAAACGCGAGGCAATATAGCACGCTACCTGCCTATCTCTTTTTCTTCTGGTTGAAAAAAATTTTTTTTATCTAGTTACGAAGCCGGTAGGGTGCGTACTTCCGAAAGACGAGAAGACGACGAAGAAAGTAGCACGAAGTGAGGGTGTTATCTGCGTAGCGAGCGACCGAATAGCACATAAATATTAGGCTGCTCGTTAATGCTTGCTGTAGCTACTGGCGTTACGTTTCGCAGTAAGTAAATTATGCGATATGAAATTATTAGCGCCATTAAAGAAATTTATACTTTTCGGCCTTGCTCGCGCGGCCGGGTAGCGTTGACGATTTTTCTATTTTATCTGCGCGCGTTCACCGTTTCGTCTTTCTCTTTCGGCTCCTTGGGCGACGCTTCTCGAGTGATATCAACCTGCTTTGCCTCCGCAAAACCCCGCCATCTCTCCCCTACATATTCGCTACCGCCTAATGTATTTGCAAGAGCCAATTCCCATCGTTATCCGCCGTTATGATCTACGGTTATGGGATTTTGATTGTCAGATATCCATGTCGTTTACGCGCGCCGCTCTGTAGTTACCATGCCACGCACCAATACGCTAAACGTCCGCCTGCGAGTTTCTTACCTTCTGACATTACTTTTTTTTAACACCAAACATTTTTTTCGCCAAACGCAAACAATCAACTTTATTACTCCCATCTTTTAACTTGACATACTCTTCACAATCAGTCTTTTTTTATACCTTTAGATTATATATGTATGAAATACAAACAGCAACATTATCTGCCAACATTTTTCTTCATTTTAATTATACAATTTTTATATTTTGTCACTGATTCAATTTTGATAATTCAATAATTAAACATTATTTTTTATTCTTCTGCAATGCAATTATTTTTTTCTATCATGTAATATTTTTACATTACATAAGACACATATAACACGTTTTTTTATAACTAGCAACTTCTTACTTGTATTAGTTTTACAAATTATTTATTCAAGGTATCAATTGGTGTTCTGATTTTTCAGATTTTTTTTAATGGTATAAACGTTTGTTTAGGTTTTAAAAATATAGTGAATTCAAGTGTTTTTATGATTTAATGCGTATCTTATATGAATGTTCAATCTATAGTAAATATTTATTTTCTCTATTTAATTTACAAAACCGATGAGCAGATAATAAATATATCAATTTAACATACGTTAAATTTATTGTTTCGAGTAATACAATATATACATTTAAAATCAAAGTGCAGAAAACTTTCCTGTATTTGTAATCAGCAAACTAGAACTCCGTTTTCATTCCAGTGTGTTACAATACAACAACATAGTTCATACAACTTTGTACGATGTTCTGTACGAACATTATTCATGTTCATCATAAATTATAAAGTCAACGAAAAGTTAATGCTAATTCAGCATCAATATGAAATATCTAATATATTTATGAGATTGATGCAAATAACTAAATGAGGCCGAGAATGCAACAGTTTTGCGCAAGTTTTTACCTCAAATTTTAATGAATGTATTGTTTATATAATGGCTTTCAGAAATAATTCAACATAATATTTTATCGAGGAGGAGAGGTTCTTTCAACAGTTAATTTTATCTATCATTAAAATGGTATTATCAATTTCGATAATTTTCGATAGTTTCCGTAATTTACATTTAAAACTTGTACATGACTATAACAGTACTTATGAGCACATTTAATTATCGAAGGAGTTTCATTGCGTTTACTGAAATAACATGTTTTAAACAGCATTATTAAAATCTCTAATGTTACTAAACTTTCTATTTTTTAACGTCAAATTAAAGAATTGTTATCAATGGAGTTTTATTTCAACTTAAAAAATATATGTTGTTTTATATAGACTTTCCACGTTGATTTTCAAAAAATCGTTTTTTATTCACCATACATGATGCTTTCTGTTTTTAAAGTAAAAATCTTCATTTATACAATTTTTGTTCATTATCATTTTTGCTAAAATATTTCAAATTCACACTGCAGTAGTTGAAAACAGAACAAAATTTGTTTTCATATATTCTCTTTCAAAATGTTTGAGGTTTATATTGGTGACATATTATATTGACAAGTTGAGTACTTTTTGCATAAGCGACAATAAAAATGTATTTTAATCTCAAAATGTTATAACTATTCATTCTATTAATTTTAATCAACCGAATTATAAGTTCGTTGTAATTGTAATCATGTATTGTGAATGATAATCTTTTACTAAAAAAATGAATGTAATTTGCAGGTTTTATTTCAAAATATTTCATCATTTTTTTATTATTAAAATATCAATGTTTTGAATTTAAATCTATGATAAGGCAATTCTAAATTGTTGAAAACAACCTACGACACTCATGGAAATGTTGAAAAGTGTTTCATAATTTAAATCGTCGTTTATAAAATGACAAAGATGTTTTATGATAAAAATATATCTTATAATTAAAACGTTATTCGTATTGAGTCTCCGAAATGTCGAATGGCAAGTGAAGATAAAGTATACTTCTTTTGAAACGGTTGTTGATGTTTTCGCATAAAAGTACGGTACATGCGCATATAGCCATCGATATTTCCAAACGTGCTTCAAACCAGAGTTTCGCCATTTATTACTTCTGATTATTCTTCATATATGATGAATGATTCAAAATATCCATTAATTAAGGTTTTAGGATTAAGATAAAATGAAAAGTTCGTTTGTTTACGAAATCGAGTCGAGGTCAACGCATCAAATATTTTTTATTAATTAGTATATATCAGGCGATTCATAAACTTTCAGTAAAAAATTTCTCTCGACCTTGGTTCATTTTTGTAAACAATCCGTCTTTTGTATCACTTTTTCTTGGAATCAAATTTTTGAAAATAAAACAATTGAAAAATGGAAATGTTTGAAAATATTTTGAAAATAAAAAATGACAACATATTTATTCTAACAATTCACATTATAGAATAATTATTGTAGCATTGTTTATTTATTCGGAGGTTAGCATGTTTACACTGAATTTATAGCATTCCAAATTATACAATTTATTTTACCGCATATATTATGGTTTAAGTCATTTAAATATTAAAAACTACTATAAATATATTTTATTAATGTTTTTGAGAATGATCGAATTATTGAAAACGCATTAATATTGTTCAATCTGTAATAACATCCACAAATTATTATACGCTTTCATTTTATAAGTTACATCCTTTCATAAATTTATCATATTATTTACAATTGTTTAATTTGTTTGAAAAAGCAAATGTTTTAAAATTTGTTTCTGTTAAATAAGTATTTGATTCAAGCGGAATATTTCTGTACTACATAGAATTATTCAGGAGAGATTTCCGACTACATCAATTCTGATGTATATTATTGGTCTTAGCTTTGGACAATTAATTTAAGGCTGGATGAAAAACGCCGTTACTTCTAAACTGAACAAAAATTCCTACGTCATTAAAATTAGAAATAAGCTTTGTTGAGGAGATATTATATTAGTTTATATTAATATAAATTAAATTTACTACTATAAATTTAAGACTCATTACTTTACGTATATACTAGTTTATAAGATGTAAAAGAAATGAGAATAAAAAAATATAAATTTTATTTCGAATGTGATATCATTAAAATACTTTTCAATTATAATGAAAACTATTAAAAATAATCAAGAATAATATACATACGAAATAAAATAAAGCCAATGTAAAAACACGTATTTTTTCAATTTGACGAATTCCCTATTGGATATTATTTGTTAAGTGAATAATTAAATAAGTTGAATTTATAAGTTCAATACATTTTCCGCTTTATTGTATACATATGACTAATAGCAACGAGAAAATAACTTCTCTTAATTAATTTCTTTTCAAACATAATTTGTACTAATAATCGTGCATTTTGATTTATGCTTAATTATTTGTCGTGAGATTCTATAGCTGAATTCCATTTTTTGCATACGAGCGTGGAAGCTATTTGTCACAAATTGGAACAAAAACATTCGTGTAGAATCTTAAAAGTTAATCTCAAAAGATAATCTGTGAGCGAACTTTAAATGCAACAATAAATCATTTAGTATGCCTTGACAAATCAATAAACCAATTAAGAAAGGCGCGCTTATCTGATCACGTTGAGCCGCGTTATTTTCATTCATTCGTATAAATATCTTTTATAAAGCCAATAGTAATGTTAGACCCTCAAAGCAGGGTGCCTGCGGACGCGTTATATAGACACTTATATATTTATTGCTGAGATTTGCACGGTCGCAAGAAGAAATATGACTTGGTTCTAATTAATGCGCCTGCCACTCTCGCGACGGTCTCAATTATTGTCGATGTGCACATCGCGACGCGGAACGAACGAAATCAAGTATGAGTTTACTTTCGTATTTCAATACCACGAAAGTACCATATGCTTGCATATATAAATGTGTACACATAAACACTGACACACTGTAAATATATCTGTAACTATATATACATGT
>JABFQD010003000.1:0-14044 GCA_022817045.1 Psix sp. ZL-2020 | reverse complement strand
TGTGATTAAATGTTCAAACTTGTGATTAGAAAAATATTTCATGATAAAAGTCAATAATATTAATATTTGTGATCACTTTTTGATTACCTCTAACCTTAGTAGGTCGCTAATTGGGTCATTTACCTTATGTATTAGAAACGCCAAAAAACTGATTCGACTGAGTACCAGCTAGAACTAGGAGGAAAATGAAGGCTGATAAGAGGCAGATTTATAATGGACATCTAACAATTTTGAAATTATCCTAATCCAGAAATATGAAAATAACGACCTTTTGAATATCAAGAAATCTCCATGGTGGAATATACATCTCAATAGCCTTTAACAGGAGATGAAAAAAACTTTCAATAAGACCTTGAAAAAAAATAAATCCGATAGCTGGAAAAACAATAAAAACTACCTAAGAATCTTTTAGAAGGGAATCGTAAAAGCTAAAAGAAGAGCTTGACAGGTGCTTTGAAAAAGAATGGACAGCATACCAACAACGGCTCGTTTCTCCAGAATCATTGCTAGGAACAACGAAGCAAAGCTGAGATTCGTTATAGATAAATCTGACTTATATACTAAGACTAAGGAAGACACCCTAGAGCTACTACTCATGTCAAGACAAATTGTCCTAACATCGCTAAAGGGGATATGATAACGCTCGATGATGGGAGTAATTGAGGTAAAGTTGAGACGGCGGCGCAGGTACTCACGTTGGAGAAAGTAAAATAGACGATCGATAGCTTTTACCCTTATAAGGCTTCGGGACCGAACGGCATTATTCTTCAAAGGCTACAACAGGAATTAACGTCATGTATAGGTCTAGTAATCAGGGTCCTTTGGAGATTTTCGGCTGTTGGAAATATACCCAGGAAAGGGAAAAAAACTAGAGTGGTGTTCATATTGAAACCTTGTGAAGAAAGTTATACTGGACCAGGAGACTTTCGACCTATCATTTTTGTTTATTTTCCCATGGAAACAATAGTGAGACTAATAGATGTATATGGGTAATGCCATGCAAACTTAACACTTGTGGTAACATGACCCCTTCGGTTTTTTTTGAATTAGTGATTTTCTCTTAGGAGGCATCAAACTGAACCGGAAATCACGTTGCAAAATTTGAAAAAAATTAATTTCGGCTTTTTAACACGATTTTGAACATTTTTAGATTTTTGCGTTTTTTGGTACAATTTTTCTAAATCCTGTTGAAAATAATCAAAATTCATGAAAAAATATTCTTAAAATGTGACATTCTTCTACGAATTTTTTGAAGAATACGAATCTGAGGTAAAAAAGTTAATTTTTTCAAACATAACCTCAAAAAATGACAAAAATGTGAAAGAAATTCAATTTAAAATATCTCGGAGGTCTATAAACGAAAATGAAGTTTTTTTTCATTTTGCTTGTCTGAACTTATATAATATAGCTATTATAAAAGAATTTTGGAAATTTGATTCGTTAGCATTGGAAAAAGTGTTTGATTAATGCGAATAATTAAATTTTTATTAAATTAACACAGATTTTCGTTAAAACATACAAAATTTTTCATTGTTGACTTTGAGGTTATATAAAACGTTTTTTTATCCACAAATATTGATTGGTTAATACATTAAGTTATTTTAAATCATTAGAAATGTATTGTTGAATATTATTGCATTATTAATAAAGTTAATTTACTTCAGCATGCTGATTTGTCATGTGAATGACTACAGCTTTTAGGGAGACTTGTGGCGCTTTCTATTGGTAGCGACCTTTTGCGACGCTACTACAAACATATCTTTTCTGTACATATTTTCAAAATGAAATGTTGCTGCAGATGGCGCTACTGTCTATAGTGAAGTATATTAATATATATTAGATGTGGAGCACTGATGGAGCGTCTGCTGCATGCTAATTAGCACGTCAATTAGTATTGACACCACAGAGACAGTACTTCATGATGTAATTGACTACGTTAAAAGGCGTTAGAAAATAAAGAAGTGACTATTACCGTCTTTATAGCCACAGAGGGCACATTTTGAGGAGCATACTTGCAATGCAATTATGTATCGCGAGAAAGGCAATTAGCTTAACTGCAAAGAGACACAATATACCACGGAACATCGTCAGGTGGATCGGAAGTATGCTGGAAGCCAGTCAAGTTTATAGTATAAGGAAAACTTAAGTAAACCAAGAAATAGTAAACGAAGGTTGTCCGCAGAGTGAAATATTGTTTCCACTAATGTAAAACATGGTGGTTAATGAGCTATTAGATATACTCAACGGTATAATAATATTTACTGTTGTATATGCAGATTACTTAGTTCTTATAGTCAGGGGACGGTATAAGGAAGTCGTATCAGATCTGTTGATAGAGAGAGTGAAGAAAGTTCAGTAGTGGTGTGAAGGGAAATCTCTGAGGTGAATACGACTCAAACAGAGACGCAACCTTCACAAAATGATGTAAGACCAGACACTGCAAAGAAAGTAACCTTCTACGGAATGAAAATACCGTATACAGAAGGAACAATATCTAGGAGTATATCTATATATGAAACTACTGTAGGTACCACACCTATAGAAACAAAGTAAAATAGTATTACGACTATTGAAGCAATGTAGAGCGGCCATAGGTCCGGACTGGAAATTTCTTTCGGAAAAGACACTGTGGTTATACCCCGCTATTGTAATACCGAAATTGAGATACGCTTCGGTGGTATGGTAAAAGGTAACTGAAAAGGAAACCCAAATGCAAATAGTGGACCATGTACAGGCAGTCGCACTAAGGGTAACCTTCGAGGTAAAAAAAGTATACAGCCAGTTGTAATCAACGAACTGTTGAACCAGACCAGCCTAAACCTGATCACTATCGGGGGCGGCCAGGGCGGCATACAAAATGTTGAGTTGAAACAATGGGAAGCTCGTAGAGAAATAGAGAATGCTGAGATTTTGTGTAAGATTTTAAATAACCACGACCCAACTGTACTTCAAGATAAAACAAATAAAAAACTATTGTTTAGAAAAAAGTTTAAAGTGGTAATTTCAAGGAGGGAACCATGGAAAAATGACTGTGGAACCAAAAACGGATTAATCTGGTTTACGGACGGATCGATATTACGGACAACAGGCCTCAGCATCTGTGGTCCTAGGAAAAAAGATTATCTATACTTGTCGCTAAAAACACAGACCACTATATACCAAGCTGAGATGACAGAATTGAGAGAAAGAGAGAGGTATCAGGTATGAACAGATTAATATCGGTAAAGATAGCAAGGCCACTATGATAACCATGAGTAATGCAGTAATTAATTCCCAAATAGTCAACTCATAATTTAACACTCTTCATAGACTAAGAGGAAAGAATAGGGTAAGCGTCTATTGGTCACCAGGAGACTCTGGGTGAAACTTAATAATAAAATAAAAATGATAAGGCGGATGAACTAGCCAAGAAAGTTACGCAGAGGTAGGGTACCCAATACGAGTAAATTGAAGTACCCTATGAACTGAGACTTAAAAACGTTGAAAAATGATTTAAATACAAGAAGGAAGGAAAATAAAAGATATATCACAAGTACAGATAGACCAGGGAGCTCCTAGACGAAGATGTTAAAGACTGGCCTAGGGAAATAGCAAACCTGAGCAGGGCTAAAACCACAGATACCGTGTAATTTCTGAGAGGGCACTGTAACTTAAGATGCTATCTGCTCAAGCTAGACACAGAAATGTATAAACTGTATTGATGGTGCTAAAACACTGAAGATACGCCGCATCATGTGACTCGTGGGCTTCAAACAAGCCCACAATGGTTGAGCGATTTAAAAACTTGGCAGAAAATAGAATAAGATTAAGATACGATTAGAACAGTAGTTCTCAACCTGAAACTAGTTTAAAGCAAAATAATGAACAAAATGCTTGAAAATCTTTAAATAACACTCAAAAGACACAGAATTATGTAAATAAATTATTTATGAAAATAAATATGTCCCCAATATTAAAATAACAATAAAAATATTAGATGATTATTTTTTAATGTTCCTAGCTTATATAACACAAAATCTGTATTATATAGTTCATGACAAATTTTAGCGATTTTATCATTTGCTCCATCACAGATTTTTTTTTCTAAGCTAGCAGAGTTTTAAGTTTTGTGTGATGTGTGTAATACAGATCTATTGAAATGTTTATCAACGTCAATACTAATCTATAATAATACTGAAGATTATTATAGACATTTGTGGTAACAAAATTTTTCGATTCGATCGTTTGTCGTATAGCCATTTTGTACATTTCAGGTTATTATATTTTTGCGTTCTATGTACTATTATTAATTAAATAAACTAATTGAAAGAAATATTTATAATATAATTGGTACAAATAACAAATATAGCATTTTGCTACGTTTAAATAACTTTTATTAGTTTGACGTAATTTAACACTTTTATTTAATTACAATTCATTTATATATTTGTTTTAACATGTACTTATATTCGATTATTCTTTATTTTTTTATTACTATTTTTTTTTCTAAATCGAATCTTTGGTTACGTTCATAAAAATAAATATGTCAGCGTTACTTTTTTACATTATGTTTTCTAAGAATAAAATCTTCTATAATATTATTATTTTAACATATTATTTTTAATTACATATGATTTTGGAATGTTCAACTTATATATTTAACCTGGCTTGAAATACGTTGGTTAACAAAAACGAAGTCTAGTACTTATTTCAATCGATACACTTTTTTAATAGTAAATTATACTGGGTAATTGTTTGAATTTCTTAATCCCAAGATTTAATAAATAAATAATAAGCGTTAATCAACAAAATTAAAAGTAATTACTTAAGTGATCATAACATGATTATATAAGTATTTACAACCAATGAAATCATAAATCTAATCTGAATTTTTAATATAAAAAATTTCACATACATTTTAATAACTATTTATCGCTGAAATTGTACCTGCTACATTTACTCGTTTCAAGCATTATTCTCAGTGTTACAATATATTCTTGAGTACTCGAAAAAAAATTTGATACATCGTGAACAATGTTGATTTTTGTAACATTTTTAGATATATCATCTTTTATGTCATACTGCTTAATTTGAGTTTTTGATACCTAGTCCTTTTTTCTACCTTATTATATTTCTACCAAATACATATTTCTACTTTTATTTTCTACTATAATTTTTGAAATGTCAAAAAAACGCTAACTTTATTCGTAAACAATTGCATTCAGTCTTGTCAAAATTGGTCACGTCACATCTGTCATTTCAAATTAAGTCATACAATACAAAATTTAGTCAAATTTAATCAAAATTATGATGCTCGAATTTTTAAAACGAATCGCAGTCACTGACTTCATATTGATGGATTCTTATATACGAAAAATAATGAGAAAAGTGGACGTGTCAATTGGAAGTGTCAATAATATCCTGAGTGCAATGCTCGAGCTACGACACGATCTTTACTAACGCACGGCCAAGCCATAGAAATTTCACGATATTTGGATGATTCACCGCATATAGGACATGCTGCCAATTTCAAAGATGTAGAGGCAACCAAAATTAAAAGCAACTTAAAAAGGAAGGCAGAAGAGCATCCTGAGGCTCCACCTTCTCGACTTATAAGAAATTAACTTCACGACGTACCATCCGAAATATTTTCAGGACTTCCCGACCGTCAGAACCTCAGTAAAGCTATTCAACGCCGAAGACTTCGAAATTTAACTATCAATCCAACTACTATTGACGACCTTGGTGACATACCCGATCAGTATTCTGTTACAGCAGAAGGTGAAGATTTTTTTTTTATATGATTCTCGAGATGAAGATAAAGTCGATTCAGTCGGGCGCCTACTTATTTTTGCGACAAAAGATAATTTAAAACTGCTCATGAGTCCCAATTGATATGTCGACGGGACATTCAAGGTTCGTAACTTTTACTTAGTTTATGTTATATCAATTCTATCTTATATCAATTCTATCTTCAGGTTGTGGCGCAGATTTTCTTTCAACTTTTTTCAATCTTAGCTTCATTCAGTCAGTTGCTTCGCGAAGTTCATCAAATTGTAGCCTTACCTCTCGTACATGCATTGACGAAAAAAAAATTAGAGGCGGCGTAGGGAAAGGTTTTTACGGTAGTGCATGCTTCCTGTCAAAGGTTCTCGATTCCTCGTGCATTACTTATAATTGTCATGACTGACTTCGAGTTGGCAATTATTAATACAGCAAAAACAATGGTCAACACTACGGTCAGGGCTTGCTTTTTTCATTTAAAGCAGTCCGTATTCAGAAAAATTCAAGCACACAGTTTGCAACCAGCATACAATGACCCCCAGGAGAAAATCATAAAAATAACTGCGCAAATGATGTGTGCAGTAGCGTTTGTTTCAGTTGAAGATGTCGTCCCGTCTTTTGAGGCCGTCGAAAAAGAAGCTCCAAGAACATTGTAACGTTGTACTTCTATCACAACAAAATTGGTAATCAAACTTACTTTCAAAACAAAGATTATTTACTTGGAATTAAGGACAAGTTAATACTTTTAAAATCAATAAATAAATTTTAGGTTCCGTAAACCGGAACCGTCTAATTTAATGAAAGAAAAAGTTAATTTTTAGCTTCACTCATAAAATTAAATTTTATTACTCATTCCAAGAAACCAAATTAATTATTTATTCGGCACCAAATTGTTTAACAATCTCCTCACTATTCAGTTAGCTAGTCTAGTTGATAGAAATGATACTCCTAATCGTTTTCGTCATGGCGTAATAACAGACAAATAAAAATACACTACACAAAATTTACTTTAATAGAAGTCATTATTATTAAATAAAGAAAATACAAATTCAAAATAAATTTTAATACAAATATGGACTTAGAATTCTTATATAATATTCTTTATAAATAACTTATATTAACTGTGAGACCAAATTTTAATTCCAGATCATTAAAATCTATAACAAAACCTTTGTACCAAATTCTACAACAAAACCTCAGAAAGATTAAGCGAAAATCAAACCTCAGGATTTCGAATTCCACGTGAAGTGGCTTTACGCCTGAGACAGTCCAAATTTTCATTTATGACCTCACGATAATTGAGTAGATTTTCTTGCATCTTATTCGGACGCTCGGGAAAGAGTGCCTCATGCTCTCCCCACTTTTCAAAATTTCTCTCCCCTCCAACTCTGACTTTTTGCCCCTCAAGCTTTCCGTATCACCAAGGACGCGTTGATAGTAGCGCCCTGTGACACTTTCTGATCACCGGCGCGATTATTCAATTACCCGGTGCCAGTGCCTCTGATGACATGGGGATTTTTGGCGATCCAGCTTTTCGATAACAGACGCTTCGTTCGCGTAGGTTTCCATAAATAAAAATTATGGAGAAATCCTTGGGTCTGAAACATGTCCTTTTTCAGTCCATCTTCCTTACAACTCGTAATGCAAAATAAGTATTCATTCTGACATTAGGTTCCACAAGTCATATATCAAATCAAAATTCATTTAATAATTTAACAAGTTGGTCTCACGATATTCCTTACTTCTTATTAGTCCCTTTCCCGAGGCTCCGAATAATCAGTAGACCTGTATTTTCGATACAACATTCAAACCCATTTTAGATTACTTTGCCGAATATTATGTCCGAGGAATGAAAGCACGAGGACGGCAACGCGCTACAACCCCACGATTCCATCCAGACTTATGAAATATGTACAATGCTACTCTTCAGAAGCTAATAACTTTAACAAACTTATTAGAACTTTGACAAATAACTTATCAGAAGGGTGACATAATCGGTTTCAAATCGTTATCGACAAAAATCACCCTGGCTTGTAGTCATTTTTGAAAGAAATAATCAAGGAACAAGCCGATACCGAATGCATGATTCGAGATCTCGAATTAGGCAAACGAGATAAAAACGGAAGAACACAAGCACGACTACAAGCTCAGGAGAAAATAACCAACATGGTCTTACAGTATGAAGAAAAAAAACATGAAATTTTACCGTAATAATGACAACATGCAACAACATGCATCATGCAATTACCATCTATGACCTCGTAATCTGCTTTGACTATACGTTGATTTGAAGTGTCATAAAAACAAAATATTTCCCATTCATGCCACTGTATTGGGGAGAGTTTTTCAACTTGCCTCAAATTATCTATGTACATGCATAATTCTTGTACAACACTTACGTCAGGATTGCTATGCAGACTATCGAAATATATAAAACAATTGTGAGGGAAAACAACCTACAACAACATCCAGTGTACTTCATTTATGTGTTGAATAATTATCTAACAACTTTCTCAAAATACTTTATCGCTTTTGACTTTACGGCATAGGTTGACTTCGACAGATCACAAGGATCAACGACTTCGTTAATGACTCTTTTGTTCTACTAAGAGAACATAGATAGAGGCTAAACGTTTAAGAGTTTTAAACAGTTCCAAGGTATTCCAAAATGTTACACAGTACTAAAAGAGGTTTCAAAGTGTTTCAAAGTGTTATAAAGTGCTCCAAAATGTTTCCAAGGGTACCAAAAAGGTTTTAAGAATTCCAAAGAGTTTCTAGGTATTCCAAATTGTTTGAAAGGTTATTGAAAACTTGCAAAGAGTTCGAATATCTTCAACTTTCGAAAAATTCCAAGAGTTCCAAGAGTTCCTAATAGATCGAAAATATTTCTCAAAGTTTAGAAATTCCGAGAAAATTTCAAAGATTTTTCAAAGTGTGACACGAATATTAAAGCCGTGTCTAATAAATAAGTGGCGCAAAATTAAAAATCAAATAATGAAATTCAAGGTCGCGTTTACAAGCCTGGTCCGTGCCTGTGAGATAGTCAAACTGGCATCAATTAGTACGTCGCGACGCTGATCACAGGGCATAATTCTAATTGGTATGAGGCGCGAGCGTGTTAAAGGGACCGTAGAGTCTCTCCATCGTACGTGCTAACCCTTTAATAAAAGCGAATTACGACACCTCGTCACTCATCGTCAACCACGACCACCCCCTATTCTTGAGGAAATTATTGAAGCGACTATTCAATGTGAAAATCCTCTCCAGACAATCACAAGACCAGCACCATTATTGGATCGTCATTCTGACTCCTTGGGCCTGCAGCAACCGAACATACTTTACTAACCGGTTTTTTTGAAGCCGATTTAACGTTTAAAAAAAGATTGTTGCTTAACCTCGTCCTATTCAACAACTTTTTACGATCGGAGGTCGATGTTCAGACGCCGTCTTTGACGAGTCGCCGTCAACTAAACATCACATTTTTTCAACTAATCTCAGTGGGACGAAAGTGACCACGGCTCCAATAAAGAGCAACAGCCCGCGAGCTCTCAAACGGCCCTAAATACAAGCCACTTGACATCGGAACGCTCGTCATCGCGCCCCCCGACTGCAGAAATAACAGATCGAGTTAGAGATTCGCGATCGGAACCTTAAACGCGAGCTCAATGCGACACCGGACTCACCAATAATCATCACGCAGATTCAAATTAGTCTCCGCGAAAGTTCCCTTGCAAGCCGGTTCTCGCCGCCGCGATTTCAAGAAAACCGATTTGGGGTGTTAATACTCCAAAATACATAACTAAAGAACTCCTTAAACCAATATGGCCGATCAAACCCGGTGTGTTGCGTAAGTTAAACTTTTACCCAAATTGGAAGAGCTGTGACCTTACACCCTCGGCAGAGCAAGCGGCTCTTTTCAGGACCAATGAAACCTTTATACTAAGAACATTATTCTCGTTACATGCCAGTTGACGTGGTCGAGCCCCAATCGACTTACGTCAAGTGTTCCAGAGAGTTATGAAAAGTGACAAAGTGTTCTAAACAGTTACAGAGTATTCCAAAGAATTCCAAGAAGTTTCAAAAACTTTTAAGAGTTCCAAAGAGTACCGAAAGAGGTTTATAAATTCTAAAGAGTTCTGAGATAGTAATAACGAATTCCAACCAGAAGAACTTGTTTGGACAGACCCACACAAGACCATTTTTTTATCAAACAATTTAGTTCTTTCCATTCTCGTAACGTTTGTTAGTTTTATATTGAAATATCACAGACAAATAAACTTATGCAACAAATAACATAGTACTTCAATATTATACACAATAATGTACATGAACAATTATATACAATATTTCGAATGCACTTAAACTACAAATACATATACGAATTGATTCTATCATAGTAACTATACATTGTTATTTAAAAGAAATATGAATAGTCATAATAATATTTTTTTCTTAGTATATTTACACTACGTATACATTAACAGAAGCGGCAAATTAGATTTAAGGTGAACTACAGCTTGACGACGAGTACTTTTTTTCTTCATGAAACGAGTAATCATTTGTCGTCACATTGCCAAATTGATTATGGAAAGAGAACTCTTTTGTTGATGCATTTTCCAATTCTTTCTGATTGCTGGTGTTTTCCGTATTAGCATCGTCAGGTAGAAACATTTATGTACAAAGTTAATACTTCCTGCCGAACTAGCATAAAGAGTCGATTTTAAGAGAGTCGTGCACATGGTAAATTGTGCTCTACGATCCATTGATTGAAGAATTTTGTGAAAAAATTCGACATTGTTATGGTAAAGATACTTGTAATCCCATTTCCTAGCAAAGTTACTTTGCTAGGACTTTCCTTTTAGTGCGACTTTAACAATTTCATTGGCAAATCCAGGATAGCGAGACAGCAATTGAATGGCGCTTATGACGTAATACGTATTATTAATATTTTTCATTCCTCGTGGCTTTGTCAGACATTTGACTAACGAAGTCCGTTTCAATTGCAGCATGCTTATGACGTTAGGAAATACTGCTGTCAATTCCTTTGGAAAATTAAAAATTTATTTCAAATTACTTTTGTTTATTAATAAAAAGTGCATGTGTTTGTTTGTGTACGTGTGAGGAAAAGTGTCTTCTACATATATACGCGTGTGTATGTGGCGAAAGAGGTGTGTATGTTTCTTCATGTTTTCTTATTTCCGTGTGTACATAGATCTAAGCACTTAAGCATTTATTTACCCATTGATGTTCTTTTATGTGTGTACTAATTGTGTAGGTTAAATCCTCGTTTATTTGCATGTTTCCATTATCTGATTTGTTTTCACATGTTGATGTACTATTATGAGTGTGCGTACATATATACATGTTTATATATTTTGATTCACATGTATTCAAGGGTTTCACAACTTCGATCTCCCTTAAACTTTTCGAAAAGTTCCAAATGGATACGAAGAGTCCATCTTCGTATCTGAATCGCTCTGAAGATTTACGAAAAGTTTCGCAGGGTTTCAGAGAGTTACGAAGATGAGTTGCTCCTCAGTGTTTAAAACAGTTTCGAAATTATCTAAACAGTTCCAAATAGTTCTAAAGAGATCTCAAGAATTCACAAAAGTTGTGAACGAGTTTTGAACACTTTCGATTAGTTGTAAAGAATTGTGAAGAATTTCAAAGTGTTCTAAAGAGTTCTTAAGTTTTACAAAGTGTTTTAAAGGGTACTAAAAAGTTCATCGTATTACGAAGAGTTCTAAAGCGTTATGAAGAGTACTCAAGAGTTCTAATTAGTTTCGAAGGATATCTAAGAGTTTCAATGAATTACCAATTTTTTCCGACGATGTCTGAATATCTCAAATCAGTTCCGAGGAGTTCGTCATAGTTTCGAAGTGGTCTTACGAGTTTTTCAGAGTCCTGAAGAGTTTCGAAGAATTCCAAAGTATTATAAGGATTCCCTAAGTGTTCCACACAGTGTCAAAGCTATCGACGAGTGTTTTCAAAAATTTCGTTTTTTGGAAAAGTTCCACATAGCTTTAAACCGATTCAAAGAGTTTCTTGGGGCACCGAAAAAGGTTTCAAGATTTCCAAGGAGTTACAAAGACTTCCATAGTGTTCTAGAGTGTCCCAAAAAGTACCACGTCCTTCGAAAGAGTTCCAAACTGTTTTAAGGTATTGTAGAGTGCTTCAAAGAGTTTTAAAAAATACTGCAACAGGTTTAAAATGTTCTAAAGTGTTCCTAATAGT
Organism: Psix sp. ZL-2020; assembly: GCA_022817045.1. Classification (NCBI taxonomy): domain Eukaryota; kingdom Metazoa; phylum Arthropoda; class Insecta; order Hymenoptera; family Scelionidae; genus Psix; species Psix sp. ZL-2020. The sequence continues at coordinate 2,047 of JABFQD010003000.1, read as the reverse complement.
TCCAAATAATTCCGAAGAGTTCCAAAGTATTCCGTAGAGTACTCAAGAGTTGTAAAAAATTCCAAAGCATATCTACATATTTCAAAGAATTTATCATCATTCGTAAACTTCTGAATAATTTGAAAGAGTTTTGAAGATTCCGTAATAGTTTAGAAGAGTTCGTAAAATTCCCAAAAAAGTCTAAAGTGTTCTAAAGATTTCAAAACTTTTTCAAAATTTTGCAAAGAGTTTTAAAGGAATCGAAACAGTTACCTAGAATACCAAAAGAAATTTCAAAGTACTCCGAAGAATTCAAATATGTTCCAGAGCGTTCCCTAGAGTACCGAAAGAGATTCTAAGAGTTTAAAAATGTTCTAAAGCATTTCAAGATGTTCCAGAATGTTCCAGAATGTTCCAAAGAGTTCGAAAGTTATCGAAAGGGTTTCTGATTGTTCCAAAGAATATTTAAGAGCTTTAAGATGTTCCAAGGATATCTTTCAGTTAAAACTTCTGAATGTTTGTAAACAGTTCCGAAGCGTTCTTAATAATTTCACATTGATTTAAGAGTTTCAAAGGATCTGAAAGAGTTTCGAAGAGTTTAAAATATTCTACAGCGTTGCACAGTGTTACAAGGAGTTTGAAGCGTACAGGAATATTTTTGAAGAATTCCAAAAAGTTTCAAGGTACTTTCAAAAAGTTCCAAACAGTTGTGCACAATTCTAAAGAGTTCCGAAAAGTTGTCAAGAGTCTTGAAGTTTTTGAAAGGCTTATCTAAACTCTAAACAGTTTTAATAAAATTGTAACATTGCCGTTTATTCTCTACTACAAATAATTTTGATGTAATTAAATATTAATTTCAAAAACTAAACTATTTTTCGAATTAATGTATTGTAAACGAGATTATCCAATCCAGATAATAAAAACTTACTAAATTGTTTTTTATATGATCAAGATGTTTCTCCGTACTGTCTTGAATAATGATAGCCATCAGTAATTCCAGTGAACTTCTTTTTCTTGCTTTGGACTGAAAAAATTTTATTTAAATTTTGGCTTTTTCTCTCAGCCGTGTCAGCTGGATTAAGATCATTTGAATGGAATGTCTTGCTCGCTGTGTTGATCGACTTGTTAATACGCTGTCATTCCAACATACTCTATCAATCAGAAAATAATTATTATTCAACTTTTGTTTCCAATTGTTTCTTTAATACCCAACATTTAATATTATGTGTATATAAGATTAAAAATCACAATCATAGATGAATCAATTCATTAATTAATTCTTGCATTTATTAATTACTGTGGATGATACGGGATTCTTTTATCAATATGAGACCTAATATTTTGTAATTATATTTTAAAATAAAATGAAAAAGATCTCACGGGTTTGGGTAACATAAGACTTCTATAAACCTCTACTTGAGGGAGACTGTTAGATATTAATTACTTTGTATTCATATTTAAGTACGTGGTTTGTACAGGTGTTGGCACCTATTTAGTTTGCATAAGGGTCTCGCTCCTAATTTTTTCTACTTGGTGTTGTTAATCTATACTGTAATAGTCCAAGTTTTTCTTGTATTAAATGTATTTCAACCGTCAATCGATTTCTTGTTCAAGTAAACCCGAACCCTTAACATATATTTACGGAACTTTGAAAAGACATTTAGAAAAGCGTCATTTAGACTCATTTTAGAATGGTCATTTAGAATGGTATTTAGGAAAAAAATATTTTGGTATAATGAGGCATATTTGTAGTTTTAATTAATGTAAAATGAATTTTTTTTAAGTATTAATTTTCCGGAAATAGTCTAGTAATAATGAGATCTGGTAATGTATTAAAGATTAAATATTTTGTAAAGTTAGTAAAGTTAAATTTGAATTATTAGATTTGAAATGAAGTGAGGAAGTTTATTAGTGATGATAGAATATTGTATTGTAATTTGAATTAAATTTTTGATATTATTTATTATAATGAATTGAGAATAATGTTTAGTCACTCAAAGTTTTCCATATTATTTAAATAAATGTTTAGTAAAGTAAATGATAATGATAGAAAATTAATTGGTTAAAA
>JABFQD010002999.1:0-14046 GCA_022817045.1 Psix sp. ZL-2020 | reverse complement strand
CAACGTGTGATTTATTTGTAATGAAAATATTCACTAATATTGATCGCATATCATCATTAAGTGTTAATGATGATATATATTTATTTTTATATACATTTGAAATATTATAAGAACGCATTGTAAAAGAAGTTTTCATTTATCATTCCAGTTATCTTGATTAAAATTTTATTACTGCAATCAAAATCATATCTATGAAGTTTTTGACTTTATTCATTTAGAAGTATGTTTTTAAGAAATACTTTTCGATGATTCGAAGTATTAAATTTTCATTTTTATTGTTTTATAAAATAGACTCTTATAGCTAGAATTACGAAATTTTGTGTAAACTTTACAGAAATGCTACGCAAAATATGTATCCAAATCTAACACCGCATTTTCCTGCATTATTTACATAACTTTGATATAAGCACCAGATTTTTTTGAATTTTATAAGTTTTAAAAAAGCAAAAATTATTTTCTTATTCGTTTATTAATTTTAACATAAAGTTTTTTAATGTAAACAATCTATGTAAATAATTCGGCATAATAAGAAGTTACATTTACTCGAATTTCATGTAAATCATTTACATAAACTGCGGGTAACAGGGGAAGTTTGAATTGAAGAATTGTAAGATATATCAATATGTTTTCATTCTATTTTTTTATTTTAAGACTCTATAGTGAAAGTTATGTAAGCCTCATTACTTTAAATCCAATGGAACATGAATTTTGTGAAAATATGCTCAGTTTTAGGAAATAAATTTAAACTGATGATTTCTTTCTCGTGAAATGATGATGTCATCTTATAACATCAAGTTCATGTAATTTATATAAATGTTAATTATTGCATATAAAATATTGTACTAAAGTTATATATAAATTCAACAGAATTTGAAAATCACATGCTGTGAAATCATATCTTAAAATTTTCGTAATATATCTAACACTTCTTAAATAATTTTTTTCATGTCCTTCCAATTTGATTCTACTATTTTTAATCATATTATTTTTAAGTAAACTTTTGATGACTCCGGCATACCATTTATCTTAAAGTGATGTGTTGAGTACTCCCTATTAGAATAATTTCAATTCTTGTCTTCTTTTTTGTTAAAAAATGCTATAAATTTTATTGAATTTTTACAGTTCTGAATGAATGGAGATATACTAGAGGAGAATAATTTTGAATTACGATAAGGTTGTATACCGATTTTCAACTATTGTTTTTTATGTTTTTGCGCTTCGATGAGTTTGTTTGTATCTGTTACCTCAGTAGTAAAAAAGCGTAGTGGAATGTTAGCGCAAAGGCAGAGTATGATTTTTGAATATTTTTTCCAAAAAATGTTGATACAAAATAATACTTAAAATATCACATTCCATATCCCCTCGGAGGGATGGAATTCGATATATACCCGGAATGTTACAGTATGATTTCATATAGTTTTTTGAAAAATATAGAATACGTATAATGATGATTTTTGATATTATGAATTTTCACAAATCCCTTTAAACTTTGCGATTCTCATACGTTTTATGAATATCGATGATTCACTCGTTTAAACGATAACAAGGGTGATTTAATTTAATATGAGAAGTAGCTTGATGTACACTTTAAAATCACTCCTCATGATTGTTTTGATATACAGAAAATTTCATGTTCAATATATTTTTTAAAAAGAATATTTATTTTCAATTCTGTATATATCAAATTTTGTTTTGTTAATTGTAGTCCAATTGTGACTTTTGGTTGTTTGCCCTCATCAATTTATAACAATATTTCAATTTAAGGTACTATTATGTTTTCTATTTTATTTTTTAAAGTAAGGAAATTTTATATTCTCATAATTGTATTTTTGATTTTATTTGTATTCAATATTAAAATACAGTTTTTCGTATTAGGATTCATACAGCTAATATTAAAGTTAATCTAACAATTTAAGAAATCAAACATTAAGAACGAATTACTTATTGTAAATATCTTAATTAAAATATTGTAATACTTGTTTACATTCTATATTATTTCTGACATTTTGATAAATTAGCTACATAATTTAATTATCAGTTTTCAGAAGTTTCTGAGTATTAAAAAGAAAATTAGTAAAAAACACAGAAACATTGAAATCACATAGTGTAATAATTCCAATTAGAATACAAATTAATCAGTTTAGACAACAAAATTGTCGATTTATATACAGGGTGGTTGTTTCAACGTAAAATAAGTAAATATTTCGAAAAATATGCATCCTAGGAAAAAAGCTTAAAAAAATAAGTTCATATCACCAAGAAGGGCATCCAGCAGTTCTAAAATCATCCACTCTTTTCTGGAAATGAAAAGGGGGCTAGGGGGAACTTTGGAATCTCAAATAGATAAAATCCCATCATCAAATCATTTGTTTTGCAGATTCCCACTTTCATTTCCAAGATTATGTGATTCCTAGATTCACAGTCTCCCAGTTTCCTTACTTACTCACCATTCTGTCTACGGTGCAATCATATGCCACTTTACTTTCAGATCTCAAATAGTAAGCATGTTCTAAGTGTTTAAACCTATATATCTTCTTTACTATTGTATCTCTTCTATTATCAATGTTTTATAAAGCATTAAATCCAAAAATTTTAGTAAAATTGATTGTTATACTTGATACAATAGATGTTTTATCTATAGAAAAAAAATTTGACACATTTTTATTTCCAGCGAGTTGTGCATATTGTCCTTTATGCCGAATGTTGTCCGCATAGGCCACGATTTCGTGCGACTATTTTTACCGTGTTGTTATACAATGTACTATCGAATTGTGACATCTAAACAAACAACTCGTAGAGAAACTGTTACGGTAAATGGCTATATTCCGATTGCTGTGCTAAATGCATGGACTTACAATCCACATGTGAGTACTTGAGAAATATCTGACTAGTCAAAAATTATTTACACAAGTATTGTGGCACGACTATATCGTTATATATGTTACTTTTAACATATCTCTATGAATTAAAGTTTCATGGGTGTAATTTTTAGAATCAAAGAAATTTTTGCAATGGCACACTCATGCATTGAGAGAACGATACCCGCAATTTTTCCTTGGAGTAATATCTTCCGCCGAGTAAACTTCTACGAACCATGACGAAGTTAATGGTTGAAACATGTTTCATTTGAGTGTCAGAAAATTGCATCGCATACGTGAAATTGAGCATGAGCGTCTCTGATATATCAACGTTTTGTGTGATACCATAGGCTAAATTAATTAACCCATTATTTTTGGAAAACGCATTAAATAAAGAAAAATATCGTAATTTATTACACGATGAACTATCGATTTTGTTAAGAGATTTATAATTAGCCATATAACAGAGCAAGTGATAGTATGATGGTTGTCTAGCACGTTAGAAATTACAACACGATTACAATTACACGATTTCCTGTCATTTTTTTCATTTCTATTCCTGTAGTTATTTCCTACTGGTTTTTGACAAATAAATATAGATACTTTATGATAGCATCTTCAAGCCTTAGGGGTGAGAATTCTTGTTCTTTATTTATTTTGTAATAATAAAATAAAGTACTAGTAAATGATTGTAAAGATAATCCCCATGCCCATGAAATCGAACTATTATCGAAGTAAATTGAGCAATCATAAGTGCGAAAAACAACAAGAAGAATAAACGATTACTGACGCCATTTTTTGAGTTTTTTGATGGAGCGGGAATAAATAAATTTTTCACGTAATGCTAATTTTAGATAAAACGAATTTTGGTAGTAACAATAACAAGGTCTGAATGCAAGTAAAGAGACCAAAATATATCAATCAACGCGATTCATTCAAACTAAAATGAAAGAAAATAACACAAAAACGAATTAATAGACGCGATTGCTCGTATAACCAACACTAAGTTTAATCATCGAATTGGTATACTTTCGTTCTAAGAGTATAGTGTAAATATATTAATTGTAACTGATTGATCAATGAATAAATGTGGTTTTTTACATTGTCTTCCGCGGCATCAAGCCGAAAAATCCTTGATTCTTCTTTATCTCAAAATTTGTTGAGACGTGTGTGCTTAATTCGTCTCGTTTGACTCGTTATTCATTTTCAAAGTTTCATTTAAATGCTTTTTTCATATGTCAGATAGTGATAAAATGTACCGTGGTTAATTACATAGTGCGACAAAATTAATCTCAAAATTTTCCGCAAACACGGTAACAAAAATTTGCGATAGAAAAATTAACGACGAATATCATGTTTGAAACTCCGTTCGGAACTGTAAGACCTTGTTGTGCATGGGCTTGAGCGGAAGGAATGCCAAATGGGATGCTTAGTGTGAGTGTGGAGCCCTATAAACGGGCTCTTCCAGGAGCGCATCAGGGATGAGTGAATGAGTATCTACCAACATCTACTGTGGCGGTCGGAGTTTATCCCTGACTCACGTGGGGCCTGACCAAGGATGAACTCTGGGAGGGTAATGGTTTCCCAATGCAAATAAGAAATAGTTTACCGATGTCCTTCTGCGCAGGGAGGCATCGGTTAGACCGTTTCTCGTTGATTTCCTCGGGAATGGACTCGCTCCAAAGTAAGGTGTGCAGATACCGTGTTGATAGTTGCGTGGTCACGGGAGAGCCTGGCATTAAACGATATCTGCCGGATACCTGGCGACCTCCGGTAGTATGTAACCTTCCTCGGCTAACAGGGGGCTCTGGCCAAGTGAACCTACTATCCCGCCAGAGATATGCCGCCTGTCATATGACCGTCATGACGCGCGTCAGTGACGGTCATGACCGTCATGTCATGATTGGTTAATTTTGTGATATGACGTGACGCGACAAAAAATTTTGTGACGAATCATAGCACATCTATATAGACGACGCCCGTTATATTGCCCAATTTTTTTATTTTTCAAATTAAAAATCGAAAACAAATTTTATGCAGTATTTGTATCTTTTTCTTTCACAATGCAGAGAAAGATAGCTTATACTGAACTTTGATGAGACTAGATTTTAAGAACGAATAGCTGTAATACCGGCAATTTGTGGTGTCGTCGTTGTTGTTGACGACTATTTTTGTCAGTAGTTTTAAAATCAGTTACTCCTTTTTATCAAAAGCAAACATCGTAAAAAATATCTCAGGTTAGTATTATGAAAAATCAAATTTATTATATACTAATACAATGATAATGGCATATCAGTTTTAATGTTCAAATTTCAAATACACAGATCAATTATGTTTGTTGATCCACAAGAGGGTTCGAATTTTTCCGTTCGAATCTCGTTTTTGAACTTAAAAGAACTTTTGCAAAATTTTTTTCTCTTTTCAGAAGAATGTAAACGGATCTTGAAAAATAACTAATTATCAGTACGTCGTTGACAAACGTTTAGACAATGGGCAAACAGTTTGACAACGTCATAAGGCATTTTACAAAACTCCATACGAAAGATGGCAAGAAGACGGACCATTACAAATGCAACTATTGTGACTTAAAGCGATCTGTGCATATCACTCGATTTGAAGCACATGTAACAACTGGATGCGACAATTTTCCAGATGAAGTTAAGCTGAGTCTCCAACCGAATCCACAAGCACAAAAGCGCAAACACGAAGGTACACTTCAAGACACTGGAAATCCTACATCAAATCCTTTAGAAGATGAAAATTCCGCAGGTATTTATATTATTTCCTCAATGAAATATTTAATACTAAAATAAATAGTAATATAATTTTATGAAAAATAATTCTAAAATTTTATTGAATATGAGATAACATGAAAATAATTACATGTATACAAATAATTACTAATAATAAATAACTTAAAAACATATTTCATTACAAAAATTGTATTTAATAGGTGTTCAAAATGGTGCAAACGGCAATCAACCGGAAACAAGTGAATCAGCTCCAAAAAAGCAGAAAACAGTAAACACGTTCATGGACACGATGCTGCCAGACAAAAATGCTGAAATTGACGAACTTCTTGCCACAGCAATTTATGCTTCTAAAGCGCCCCTCAGCATTGTTGAAAACAAACATTAGAAACGTTTCTTTAAAAAACCTCGCCCTGCTTATAAATTACCTTCCGTAAAAAAGGTGTCAAACGAACTTCTGGAAACAGTCTATTTGGAAGTAAAAACTTGCGTTGAGGAGAAAGTGAATAATGCTACGACAATGAGACTACAATGCAATAGTTGAAGTAATATTCGTAATGAGGGAATGATTAATTTCATAATCCCAACTCCACAGCTAGTGGTTTATTCAATGGTTCAAACTGTGGCTCATCGACAAACATCTAAATATGTCATGAACAAAATTTCGAAGAACATCGTAAAAAACGAGAATAAAATGACAGGGGCTTGGAACATTCTGGAAGAAATGTATGGTGACAATCAGATTTTTTTTACGGTTTCCCATCGCACATTTTACATCTCCTCGTAAAAGACATTGTTAAACAAAAAGGTTTTGACATATTAATCAAAAGTGTCGTTTACATCGTGAAAGAGATGAAAAAGTCGCACATTCTCAGTGCCACTTTTGCTCAGATACGTGTTGGGGCTCAAATCTGAAATGTTTGGAGAGTTTTCTTTCGAATGAATTGCATTTGAAGGCGTTGACATTTGATCGCAGAGCTGTTTTGAAAGATATGACCAGTTAGCGTCGCAGAAAGGGGGAAACGCCTCTCACGATGAGAAGAACTGGCACATATGCCTTGGTAACGGCCAACCTGCCCAGGATCACACTAATGTATGGCAAATACCTGGGCCGGGAGTTGCCCAGGGTTGTGAAGCCTGGGGACCTAACTAGGATCTATAAAGTAGAAATACCCCTTCTGGAAGGGATAAAGGACGCGGATTGCCTGTTAAGGGCAATCTGAGTCCAGAAAAACCGGATTGACACCTCGAAATGAGTTGTCCTAAACCGGAGGGACGAACAACCTGGTACTCACCGCCTTATTGTGGTGGGATTGGACGACTCAGCCCTCGAGGTGGTGCAAGACAGTAACTTCAGGTTCTACGTGGGCGTTGGAGAGGTCGTACTCAAACTCCTCGACAAGAAACCGCGGGAATCTGAAAGCACCGCGGTAACGTTTGTTCGGATTAAAAAAAAATGACAGTAAACGGAGAAAGGGTCAATCGCGGAGAACCGGACCGTGTGTCCGGAGTCAATCTCTGCAATCTACTCAGATTAACTTGCACCATTGCAAAAGCTCTTCTGCCGACTTGACAAGAAGCATGCGGCTGGCACATACACGCATAGCCCTGATACAGGAACCCTGGTTACTCAGGGGACGTATCAAAGGGTTGCATAATGCAGGGGAGTATGTACCTCAGGAAGAAGGAGGGGTGAGGGCGTGCATTATAGCCAAAGGTATTGATGGGCTTTTGTTGCAAGACCTGTGTTCGAGAGACTGCACCACTATTAATATCAGCACTATGGGGCTCAATGGGAGGAGTAGAGATATTTTTATCTGCTCTGCGTATCTACCCCATGAGGAACCAATACTAACAGTAGCGATGCGCAAAGTCGTGGAGTTCGGTAGACAAAATGCAATGGCTCTTGTCATTCGGTGTGATGCGTATTCACACCACGTAGTGTGGGGAAGGACAGATATCAATGGCAGGAGCGAGCAGCTACTGGAATTCCTGACTAGCACAGAGTTCAACATAGTGAACCCAGGGAATACGCTGACCTTCATCACAAGGAGCAGAGAAGACGTTTTGGACTTGATTCTGTGTAGTATGAGTCTGAAAGGAGACATACATGAAAAAATCTTGCACATACAAACATCACTGGAAAATCATACGTGAACCTTCTAGTTAAAGAAACCATGAGTCAAATAATTACAATAAGTTCTCTATTAAACAAATGTTCTGTTGCCAACAGATAAAAAAATATTTTTAAGCTTTATTTTTTATTAGAATACCTTTTGTAAAGAAAACTGTAAGATTTCATGACAAATAAAATATAATAATACAAACTGTTTATATTTAATAAATTTAAACAGCTAAAAAAATGGAAATTTTTCTTATTATTAATTTATTATTTTTTATTAAACGAAATTCCAAAACATTCTATTAGTAAGCAGATATTTCTTCCACATTTATCAGTATTACCTAATGTTTGTTTAGTAACTAAATTTTCTGATATAAAGAACGACATATTCATATGTTTGTATGTATATATTTCATATTAGATACATATATTATCAAATATATATATAAATTTAATTTAATACTTAATTATAAATTTATATATAAATTTCATAATTTCTGTAAATAGTAAAGAAATATTTATACTGAAGTCATTATTTTCTATACAAAGAATAACAATTTCTTGCATATAAAAATATAATTAAATAAAAATTCTTACAAAACCAATGCAAAAGTTTAGTTATTTCTAGCGTGTAACACAAAATCTTGAACATATTTCCCGAGCTGTAACTCAGAAATATGCAAAAGTAAACTCAAGGTAAATAGATTCATGGTTATCAAAAATTGATTCACAAAATCAAACCACAAGACACTTAAATACATATATCATAATATCAAGAGGACTACTAGGATAGAAATAAAACCAAAAATGATAAAAGTAATTTATAAGAATAATGAAATAAGTTGCAAATTAAAAGATTAATATGATAAATTATTTTTTCAAAATACATTTTATTATCAAGTTCATCATTTATCATATGAGATTCGCTAAGTTAAACACTTAAAGAAACCTGCCTGGATTTTACAATGAGCAATTTAGTCCAATATGGCTGCCTCAATTTTCCCGGTATACATGAAAATTCATAAACAAGTAACACGGCTGAATTGCTGCCCTTGAGACTCGAGAGAAATTACCGTGACGAAGCTTATCAACTCCAGTTGTGAGATCGTTCCTTTCATGTAGAATAATTTTTTGGCGACATAGGGAATTCTGAAACGTATCGATTTTTTTCTTTGACTTTTCTTGCTCGGTCTGGGAACGACTCATTCTTCGTTCTCAAGCAATAGATCAATTTAAGCGTAGAGATGTTCAGTGCCACCCTCTTTGTTTTAGTTCTTCAATTTCAGATCAAACTCAAAATCCAGATGGCACCTCTTAAACAGGCGATGCTAGTTTGTTAAAAGAGCGCTGTAGTGGCTGCATCACAGTCCCAGACAATCTCCATCTCCTCGTTGTTGGTGCATTTGATTCGGCTACGATGAGTGAGGTGTTAGACAGAAGCTCCTCTTGGCTCGTCCTCGCTGACATGTTGTTGGTGAGATACTCAGCTCGCTGGCGAAAGTCCTGTTGTCTTTTGCCACTCCAGGGTGCTCGTAGTTTCGAGCCTTGGGACTTTTTTTCTGCCGAGTTATAACTAAAAAAATGCTATACAATAATCTAATTCATTTATTTAATATTCATTTCACATATCTAGTCGGCTAAATTATTCTTTGTTAACATTTCATGTTATTCTTTTTCAGTCAAATTCATATCTATAAAATCAAATCTAAAAAATGATATTTGGTTAGGTGAGTCGTTTTGAGCCCCAGCGATGAAAAACATTTTACATCCGGATTTGAGTAGGTTCAGGGTGATCTGTAACAAGCAATAAAATGCCACGAACGACTCAACTGTTCATAACATTATTCTGTTGATACAATAACAATTGTGTTGCTTATTTGAAGCAGAAAATGAAGAAATAATCCGAAATAAAGTAATAAAAAAAATCGTATATGAAACTGACCCATTCGTTCAATTCAATATCCATTCTGACAGATTTAAAGTTAGGTAAAAATGATATTTTGCTATGGTTACAACGCGAATTGTAAGAGGTGTGCGTTTTATCTCTAAGGCATTCTTTTTTTTCGTTAAAAGTGGAGAAATGTTCTCGTAATGTTACCGTCGCTGTACGGTATACATATGTGGCAGATTTTTTTGTTATTTTTTAGTCACCGGCGGTAGTGATCACAATCATCACCCATGCTCTTATCTGAAGTAGAAAACAGTATTTAATTGAAATCTTATGATTTGATGTATATTAGTCACACATATTCATATTGGTTATGAAATACTTTATGAAATAATATGAACAAATGTATAGTCAACGGTCAATTTTATGAAATTTAGACTGTTACTATTTTGTGTGACCTGATACGAAAAATGGAATAGAACTATGAGATTTGTCATCAATTTTTTTATCAGACATTTTTGTTATCGTCTTTAGGAAAATTTTACTGCTACAGACTGTTAGTATTAGGAATGTATATATTGACATTGCTTACAGCTGTGGTTCGTCGTCAAAATTCGTCGTTGGTTTATAACCCGACACTGGATTATCGACAATAAGATATCTTATGACTCAAAGAATTGTTACCATTGTTTTATTTGATAAGTAAATGTTATAAGCAATCAAGTTTTCCTCTTAGCAAATGTTGTTTACTTTTCATATTTTTACTTTCACAGTTGCAAATTGAGCGTAATTATTAAAACTAATGTGATAGATTTATTGACTGACTTTAAATTTTATAGATTTCGAGGCTTTGTTTAAATTAAATAGGTTCATTCTATTCATGATTCTTCCAATGTTCAATTAAGTTCCAATTTTCTTCTTAAGTTATTAAAATTCCATATTTTTGAATATCTCGATCTAACTTGTCTTATTTTTTTAACCTACATTTTGTCTTTTGTAAAAAAAGCTATTAATTATTTATTTAAATTAATCGCTCATAATTTGTTCAGCTAGACTAAGTAATTAATTTTGTTGTTTAAAATTCTGTTTGGACACTACAAAGTATTGTCAGATTTTCACTGAATAATAAAAATCGATTTTTTAGACAAAATAGAATAAAATTAACGAAAGAAAATATTAATTAATTTGATTATGGAAAACAAATTTATTACGAAAGTACATTCAGTCAAAATATCTTCGCATAAATTCCACGATGCTCTTTCCAATTTCTATCTCAAATAATCAGGTGCTTCTCTTATTCAATTAATATATTTTATATAATACAGTTTAAATCTTAAACAGTTTTCTTGAATTCTTTGTTAAATTGTTGTTTTTATTTGAGGTTGTGTAATTTTTTCCGATAGAACTGAAAACTTAAGTTAATATGACACAATTTTCGATTGACCATAACATTGCTATTTTTTAATAGAGAAAAAACAAATTTTTTGTTATACACTAGTCCAAAAAAGCAACACCTTATTTTGGTCGGAATTTTACCATATTTTAACCCATCGTATCTTCCATAATTTTCATCAAAAATGGTTCTTTTTTTGACCAAATTAAAGCTTGAAATTTTCTCTTCAAAAATATCATGAAAAAAATATGTAAGAATGTTTATACTTAGTATAAACAACCTGTAAAAAAAGATTTCGGTCCAAATTTTTGTCAACTTTGAACGTGTACACGAAAAAATATTGCCCTCATAACCCATATTTTTTATTTTTTTAATTTAGAGTTTTGTTCTCTATGATGAATTTGCCTTTATTTAGGAACTAATAAATAGACTGTTGTTATGACGCTTTGAAATTTTATTATCCCTTCATCAAATCTAAAAATTATACATATTTTTTATCTTGGATTATGAAAATTTATAATTTTCTAAACAAAATGGAAAAAAATTTGTTTTTTGATGGAAAATGGCATAGTTATGGCCAATCAAAAATCGTGCTGCATTTTCGTACTTTTTTCAGTGTTATTGAGAAAAATCATATAATCTTAGATAAACCCGAATTTACATAAAGTGGAATAAATTTAGCATATCAAAAGCGTGACTTTAACATGACTATTACATGGTCAATATACGGTCATGGCATGGCAATGGCATAGCAAGACAGAATAGTGGTAGATGGCTTTACATAGTGTTGGCATGGAAATCAAATTTTCAGTTTTATATTACACTTTTTGATAGAATAATTTTACGATTCGCTGCAAATAAGAATACTAAGCTAATAAAACGTTTGAAAATTATTTTTCGTTTAATTATAAATTATCATATGCATCTCCTTCTAATGATAATACACTATTTGGTAAATCTGATTTTTGGACCGTGGCATGATACTTCATAGCTGTGCGACAATCGTACTAAGAAGTTAAATACATTCAAATGAAGTATCCAATTCAATTAAACCTAACTTTTATTTTATTATTCCTTCTTTCATTTGATATTCTACTATTTCCTTAGCGAATCAAAGAACGAACTCTCTTTTATTACTAATTCTCTTTTAATACTTTGACAGAAAAATGATTCACTCTATTATTTTAGGCTTCCAAAACATCGGATTATACTCTAGATTACAAGTAGTTGAAAAATGAACTGCATGAAAAGTTTGTTTTTTTCTATATTTAATTTAAATCAGAATATAAGGTAGATATAATTATGTGAAATAAAATTCTGCAAAGGGAACTTTAATACGCTGTAAAATTTGCCTTGAATTTTGAATAAAAGGGGGAGAACAACGAAGAGTACTCTATATACAATTAAGTGATGAATTTGCCTCAATTTCATTTGCTTTCAATTTCTAAAAATGAAAAATATTAAATTTTGTGATAGCTTGGAAGACAAGTTTAAAGCCCATGGCTCTGAATTTTTAAATTAAAGTCTTAATGAGAAAATTGCTAATTTACATAAACAAATCAAAATAGTATCAACTTCTCAAAATGAAATAGTTAAATTCGGGGAGAACAGAGAGTTTAGATAAGATGAAGAATTCTAAAATTTATCATAACCCATTATAATTATCGATCACAGCATTTGGAAAAATGTAAAATTAAAAACTTGTGTATGAGAAATCAAGATTGTTAAAAATAATGGAATCACTTAAAATGCTATTCTGGCTATTTCTAACCAGCTTCAAGCCTCTAAAAATAAAAGTATAAGAGTTATCTATTTAGAGGAAACAATGCATCTGCTTTAAGAAGAAAATGAGTAATTCTATAATAAATTGTGAAACATCCCAGGGCATTCCGCAATTCGTTACGGATTGCCTCACTATAGGGGTGTAAAGAATTCATGAGACAACTTGAAGACTGTGTTGTTAGTATTAGAAATCAATCATATTATTAATTCTGCCCTCACCGGTGTAGCTAGTGATTGATGTCAAATTGTGAATTTGAATGTAGATTCATTGGTTTCATCCTAAACTTTTTTTATGAAAGATTCTGAAATGAGGAAGATTAAGCAGAAAATCGCAAACGTTTAAAATTTAGTGTTTATAACAATCAGAAGTATTGAAGAATGGCACGATACGCCACAAAATTACAAATTAAAGCTGTGAATCTGGATCCACCATTGTCAGAAAAAATGTTTCGTAAGTTAAGTCGCCATTTTTCTGATGGTCAATTTAATCAAAAACTTTTGATAAAATATGACTAAGTAGTTCCAAATGAAATCGTGAGTTTTGTAGATCCAATGCACCTATTATTGATTGAGACTAAATATCTAAGAATTAAGTAATTAAAAAAGTTGAACCAATTGTTTAAAATATCCTGCGGGAATTTCCGAACTGCTCAACGAATATGTCAATATATCAGATGAATTTAAAAGCGGGAAATACAATAGGTAAATTAGTTGATGATATCACCTCTGAGGAATATTCGGTAGTTAACATGTCGGAACACTAGCAAATCCCGTGTTAAAATTAGAGAAAGTTGTAATTATACATCACGCCAATTATTCGGTAAAGTAAAATTTTTCTCGTCCAGAAATAATCAGCAGTATCAAGAAAATTTAAGACAGAACCTTATTAAATTAGAGAAGTGAAGTTTGTCGGAAGAATTTTATGAGATTCACTTATCATGATTTCAAAAGTCTAAAAATTGCCTAATTTTTTGATTGAAAAATTTTCTAATCCGTCAATCTCTGGGGTAACGGGAAGCCGACCCGTAAG
This sequence comes from Psix sp. ZL-2020, assembly GCA_022817045.1. Taxonomy (NCBI): domain Eukaryota; kingdom Metazoa; phylum Arthropoda; class Insecta; order Hymenoptera; family Scelionidae; genus Psix; species Psix sp. ZL-2020. Next base: position 223 of record JABFQD010002999.1, on the reverse strand, counting down.
ACAATTGTACATGATACTGGAAATTGTTAATTAGATAGTTGGAGTGATATTCTTGATAGTATCTTATTAAGGCAAGACTGCATCGTTAAAGCCGATTTTTTATTGAAATTCAAGGGTTTTGTTGATTTTGAAAAGAAGTCTGTAACGTAAGGCATAGATTATACCAATATATCTTTGGTATGGGATAAACTCATCCTCTAAAAATTCTCTATAAGTTGCCGTA
>JABFQD010002998.1:0-14049 GCA_022817045.1 Psix sp. ZL-2020 | reverse complement strand
AATTATAGTTTCCTTCCCAATTTTCGATTTACCATAATTAGAAATTTCGGAATTTTATTATTCCTTCATCGGATTTAAAAGTTGATATAAATATCATTACAACATTACATTTCATCAGATTCTAATTATGATAAATTAAAAATTAAGAAGAAAACTCTAAATTAAGAAAATAATTCCATAAATCTTATTTTATCATAAAACGACCTATTCAAATTTTAAAACAAAACATACTGTTTGATTTTCATAATACTTTCATTTACTGGTATCTAGTAAATAATTTTATAATTTAATCATTTTACTCATAAAATTACTTTTTTTGGAAATTCAAATTTCTTTTGATAATCATATTTCTAAAAATAGCTATATGAATTTATAATTATTTCAATGTTTCATTAATTAAAATCTTCGATTTTTTTTTAATAGCAGTTTTTTTTAAATAGTTATTAACTGCAGCACTTTTAAACCTTTATATCCTATTATTCATAATTACTATACAAAATGAGCTTCATTTTAGATAGATAATATTTTAAAAGGATTTTTAATTTAACTGTTTTGTACATGAGTTTAATAAATTCTTTATTAAAAATTAAATAAAAGTATATCATTCTCAACAAGCAGTACTTTCTCAAAAATGTCTGATATAAGAAATAGAGAAAAAAAATGAAGAAATAAACTAAATCAAACGATTAATAATATTTCTATCATAGTCTACTATAATTATACATAGATATGCACTACTTTCAAAAAAGTAAATGTTTCTCTTCACCTAACAAATGTTGATTGACCAAACTACCAATGCAAATTAAAAGAAAAAAAGCGCGAAGTTATATTGCTTGAATTGAAATTTATCCCATTATTAATTTACAAGCAATTAATCAGTCATGAAAAAATATGATTTGTCGAACAAAAGATGTGTTAAAAGCGTTTTAATTTTCATTATTCGTTCCGTAACGTCATAAATCAATCATGCTGCGCGAATAGCTGAAAAAATGAAAACATCTGTAACAACTAAAAATCATCATGCAGGCTCAATTTTTGTACTCTCATTCGTGAATTCCAGTGATTTTTTTTTTTTTTTTTTTTTTTTTTTTTTATGGAAAAATATTCATTTTTCACCAAATGGAAAATATGCTAAATCAAAACCCTTCCGCAAATTCGCGAAAAAGGTTGAAAAATTGCAAAAAAGATTTTAAAAACGTAACAAATAGGAAAAAATTTGATACAAGAAAAAAAAAACTCGTCTCTTCAAATATCTATCTGCAAAACTATTGGCACACCAAAAGTTCAACAACCGGATCAATCAAAGTTTCGGAATTGTCAGCTGCCGATATATTTTGAATTTAAAATCCTATAAACCTATAGAAAATTTCTTCAGAATGCATTTTGAAAATGATTACAGTTCCGAATAATCCATAATCCGGAACGCTTCGCGTCCGAAACGAAAGCAAAATGATTAAAGTTTGATCGAGCAGGTCACTGATAAACCGAGTACTAATCTGTCGCGTTGTTGAAATATATCGAGTTTAATGGGCAGAGGTCATGCGTGATACGCATCTAGTGCAACTCTCAGTATTATTATCATTTCTTTTTGTCTTTTTCTTTTTATAATTCGAGTAGTAACTGTAACGCCCTTTGAAATGAATGAGCAGCATCGGCAGCATGGAAAACGCATGAAATGATAGCACCACACTCGTTATCGACACTGCGTTTTACACGCAAGCAGGTACACTAGTGTATGGTCACGCTGTTTGACCACCCCCGTCTGCAATGATTGTAATCCATCTATCCGGCCTGAAGCTAATACATCGGATGTGCAAACTTGCCTCTTTGCTCTGTTTCCATTTCGAGATCGATCATCACAATCCCTGCGCTTTCTATATATATGGAAAATATCCGTGTGTACAAACAAAACACAGATAAATAAAAACACGCAAATTCGCTTCAAACGATCGTACATCAAAAAATAGAACAACAGAATGGAAATTGATTATCTTTTATTAGACTTAAGATCAGTTTGATATATTGGTCACGATGTATAAAATACATTTACTACTAGTTTTTTAATGAAGAAAAAACGTTTTTAATACTTTAAAATGCAGATAACTCCGAATTATCCCTTATTCTAACATCGCGTAAAATCTAGATGATGGAAATTTACATTTTAATTTTGCTTAAAGAATTGCTCTTTTATCATATGAAACTCATTATTTTTCATGATTACTCAAAAGCATAAATACCATATTATACATATACTAATTTCGTTATCTGTCAGTTTAATACAAATTTCATTAAGTTGATTCATATTAGTATATAAAAAATGTTTTCAATTTCTTGCAATAAATCCGTGTACACAGAAATGTAGATACAAATAATTTGTGAAGTTAGTGAACTGAACGATATATTTGTTTAAACAATTATTTTATTAATTATCCTATAACTTACATTTTCATTATAATGTTTAATTTACAATTTTTGTTATTAAATATGAATAATTATTCATTTTTATATTAATAAAGTTTGAATAATAAATCAAAATTAAGTCATAACCATTTCTAATCACTATATTATATCATAGACATAACTTTATGGTCTTTAAAGCTACTTATAACTGCTGCAACATGAACACCAACCTTGACATGTGATACATTTTATCTTCTATAACTTATTCTTACTTTCTAAATTATTCATCTTAATCATTATCGATAATAAGTAAAACCACACTCAATATATTTTTAAATTCAAAGATTTGACGCGATATTTCATTCTAAAATTCCATTTTTTTAGATATCGTTGAACATAATTTATGTTAGAATATTTATAAATAATAACTTTTTCTCTTAAATTGTTCTTGTGTGTTAAGTTTACCCCTTTCAAATATTACGATTTAATCAATAACATTATTTTTCCCATCGCAAAAACATCAATGTTATCAGTATATGTGTACTTATTTACTTTTCATGTTTACGTTATAAAAGAGAAATATTTCACTTTTTCATTTAATAATTCATTTACATAAAAAATTTCAAATCAAGTCATTCAGATAAATTAATATGTAAAATTAATTTCGTAAATAATCCTGGATTAAAATTATTTATAAATCTTGGTGTACTATTCTTATAATTTATTTCTATTTGAAATTGTGTGATTCATTTTCAAAATGAGTTCTTGATGTAAAGACAAAAAACATTAAAGATCAAGAAGCAAATTTGAACACACAAAACTTCGTGTTTAAGGTTTCTATATCCATCCTTTAAAGGTACGATGGCAGTGTTACCAACGGTATCACTTCGGACGTTAGCTGGATAAGCCAATAGCTCCATCCACCTGTTGCTTCATCTTTCTGTCTTGTCCTACATCATTTATCCTTGTCTTTCCCTTGTGCGGTCCCTATTCCCATATCTTTTAACCGTCGGCACCAAATATCGAATTTCGTATCTTTCTCTGTAAAAAAGGACGACAAATTAGTTGCACCTTTTTTCTCACCATTTCTATTACTTATACAAAAATGGTCTGAAAATTGTAAAATGACAAGGTAACGATAAAATCAATCACTATTACAGGATTAATATATTAACTCTATAAAATTGTTTCCATTTAATTTAAAGTAATATTAATATGAAACTGAAATATAAAAACATTTAGTGTTTAAATTTTCGTTTCGTTTCTTTACAACTCCAAAAATTGTACGTAAATTTGATGTAAGATTTAACAAGATCATCTTTAAAGTACAAAAAAAAGTTGTATTTTCAGTAAAAAATAACTTTCAGCTTATTAATACTTCTATTTGAGAGTATCTAGATAACTACTATTGGTAAGAGTTAATTGAAATTGATGTAGTGATGTTAGATTTTACTTATTCGCAGCAAAAGGTTATCACGAAAATCCTTTCGCATTACACACTAGGTCCCTTCATCTCATCACGGTTTAACTCGACTTGTTGCAGCACGAATTCATCTTCTTCTGTATCGTATTTCAGTTTATATTGTCATCTCTCTCATTTTTACTACAGAATCGCCTTCGGCAATACGGGTCTTCGGCGGTCTGACGTGTTTTTTGTGAGTGCATACCACGGAGCAGCTTCCGAAACAGTAGCCGGTACTTAGGTACAGTCCTGGCAAGAAAAAAATCGAACGCTCCGTATCGTCCATGCCAACTATCGCGATCTTCTTTTCTTAACGCCAAAAATGTCATTCTCGATTTTCTTTTCTATCAAGCTTTTTTCCATAACTCCTTATGTAATTAAAAATTACATTCCAAATTAATACAACTAAACATGACATAAAAATAATAATAAAAAATATACATACACACACCACATATATATAAATAATCGAAAACCACAATATATCAAAAATATACAATAATACACAGATGATTTCGAAATTTATTGACTTTGTAAAATTCAGGGCGAAATATGATGTGCTCGCAAGATAGGCATATGATAAAATTGTCGCATTCTGGACCCAGTTGACCCTCGTTGACATCGTGGTTGGCTTAGCCGTTATAGTGTTAAGTTCACGCATACATAAATCTAAGTCCGCGCATATGCTTCAGTAAGCAGCCCGCAGAATTGAGCACGTGCTCAGATTTCATCAAAGCCAACGATGACGGTTAGATCATCCGGTTTACTTGACTGGCCCGAACAAATTTCATTTCGACTATAATCGTTTGTTGTCATGTTATAATTGTGACGTAAATGATTTATTCAGAAAGCTAATATCTTGGTATGCTTATTTCTAATATGATATATCATCTAAAGATTTATAATAACAAAATATTGATATAGCAATGACACGATTATGATATGAAGTTTGACCATTTACTTTGAAAATGATCTAAAATATGGAAAATAGTATGTTATACAGGGCATGTTATAAAACTTGTTACAGAGCCAGGCTTTGGCATTGACTCACAAAGCAACGCCACCTTCGAGACCGAACAGCGTGCCCTCCCTGCCGAGGAGTCCGCAATCTCACCAATCTCACCAACCGGCTCAATCGCAACAGAACAGCCAGCCCTCATCGGTTCACTCGCACCAACCACAAGGATCAGTAAATCCCGCGCAGACGGCATTTTCGGCACACAATCAACACTTTAAACAGGAAATCAACTCTAGTCCGAAACAGGAAGGCTTCGATCTTAGCAAAACTACTTCTGCCACTGGTAAGAAGCATAATTTTCAAATTTGAGTTTATTTAACATGATCAGCGATACTAATATATGTATAGAGTATTTCTGATACTCTATTATAAGCAGAGTTTGTATAACTTTTTTTTATGTACTTGTAACACTGCTTATCGTTATATTACATAACAAACTTATCTAAACGTCAATCTAAGACAATGTTCATAAAAATCTACAGTTACACGGGAAAAAATTGCAAAAACCATCTGCATTTCACGTTATTGAATGTGTTTCAATTAATTGAATGTTTTGCAAAAGAAGCTTATTAAATATATTATTAAATATTTTAATGATAAAATAATGTGGAACATTCATAAAATAAATATTTTAAATAAATTGATTCGGTATTTAATATATTAATGTGCAAATAATTAGTTATTAATTAATGTATTATTTACTAAATTATTCATCTTTCTCTTCATCTTCGGAACAAATTAAAATAATTTTTACATATTAATTATAATTTCAACATTACTTTTCGATATTGTGGCTACATTTACTTCGCTTATACAATATTTAAAATTTATTTCAATATTTTTGCTTTCCTTATTTATCATACCATACGGCAAAATTTTCTGTGTTAAGCTTATTCTATAAAACCTCATAAAGGATTGCAGATGGGTCCCATCAAGTGGCTTTTGATTCTTTCAGAACAAGTATATTACGTACATAGTAGTGAATTCATCACAGCCACTTGTTAACCAAAATACTTTGAACCAGATTTTGCACTAAACAAAACGTAATGCAATAAGTAAACCGTAATCGGACACGATTGTTCGTAGTTCGATCGATGGGAATTAAGTGAATTTGCATTTCTTTTACGAGGACAATTTTTCTCTGGTGCAAGGATTATCCGATTATGGCGGTTTGCAAATGAAAACGCGTGTGCTTAGACATTCTGTTGGGATTTGCTTGATCCCGTTTCTCATCCTCTTCCATTTAAACGAGCTTATGTGTGTAATATGCTCACGCAAAAACGTGCGTGTGTGCTAACGTAATTGCGCATAATGCGTAAGCACGCGTGTCTTGTAGTAAATGGGGGCTGCGATGAAATACGGACACACAGGAACACATGAGAGACAAACCGGGTAAGCTGAAGGGAGGATATTCTGACCCTTACAAACTAATCCGGATTAATTTCGAATTCCCGACGGTGAGGCTAAGTGATCCGCGAACGTCGAGTCCTTTGATTCGCGACCGTAACATTTATAGTTTGCCTGCGTCATTTTTCAAATCTTAGCTTTGCTGAATCATGTTGTCTTTATGTGAACTATTTACGACACAAAAGTTTCTTTTCTCACGCTATACAATTTGAATTCTGCAACTTTATTGGCGTAATTTTATTTTAATTTCAAAGAGTACAAAAATTTGATGGATTAAGACTAAATATAAAAATGTTTTAATTTGTCTCGATTGCAAATAATAATGTTAATACAAATGTAAATAAATAGGAATAAATGTTGTATCATAATACATGAAAACTTATATTGAACTGAACTTTGAAGAATTTAATTCATTTATTATTATGGTTAAAATCAAGAAAGAAATTTTTTCGCTAATCTACAAAATTGAATTAGAAAATTACAAAATAAGTACTTTAAAATTGACAAATTTTAATTATGGAATTTGAATTATATATTCATTTTGTGTTTAAATGCTATATTATTCTTTAGTAATAATTTGATAATAAAATGTTATTATCAAATAAATTATTGAATTATTATTTAAATAATTTATTAATAGAATTATTTTCAACTTTTTAGATGATATAATATTTAATTATTAATTGAAAGGTTAAATTACTCATTAACACTGTTTTGTGCGATGTATAAGAACCAGGAAGGTATCTTGATACATGAGTTAACGTATAATAAAGTTTTTAATGACAATGATTTTTACTCTCCTTGTTAAAGCTGATACAGACAAAAGTTTGTCAGATTATATTGATCAAGTCTATATACTTTTAGTTAAATAAAAATCATTACACTAGATGATTTATGTAGAACTTTTATCATTATGAAATCCTGTTTATATTCGTATATATCTGAATATCATATATTAATGAATTTAAATAAATGTTTATTTCAAATAGACTAAAAATTGTTATAAAAAGGAAAGAGTAAATAGAAAATATTAAAGTTATTGTTCACATTAAGTTTATTTACAAAACCATAGTTCAATAGAGAGCTCAAAATGAACTTCTTTCATGAAACAAACGATACTACGTGATACTTTAAGACTTAGATAATGAACTGATATAAACTTCATTCTATAAAAAAGTTAAATTTGTGCTAATCATATTTTTGTCAGTGAACTAAGCTTAAACAATTGCCTTGATTAATCATCATTAAAAAAAATGAAATTCGGCTATAACATTTTAATATTCCGAAATAAATTTAAGTGAGAATAATTGACGAATTAATTGATAAAAATGTCTTGACATGACATAATATGATATTAGTTAGTTGATGAAACGTTCAACACTCCAAAAACTCGATTTCTGGCAATAAAATAATTTTCCTTTCAGCGTGAATTTCGATCAAAAATATTTAATTACTATAAGCACCGCAAATAAAAGCAAAAAAATAATTACTAATATGTGAAACTACAGTACTTCTAGCGAAGTAGCACTGCCAATTTACCCTCGCCGAAAATCAATTGAGCAATCTCATCAAATAATTGCGGAGAATAAATATATATTCATATATGTATATGGATATATATGTATATATATATATACGGTCGACAGTTTTTCAGTATTACACTAATCTGCATGGCAATCACTACATCGCGCAATCGGTCATTTAAAAGCCATGGCATATAACTGAATAACACGTGTCAGTCTAATTTTCTATAAACGTTTCTATGCGCCGCGAAACTCTAGCTGGATCGACCTATGAGTCGTAAGCAGATTAATAGCGCGTGTAATTGATCTTTTCTCTAAAAGCAGTGGCCTTGCGTCAGGAGCATTGCGTATTTCGCGTTACACCCTGTGGGTGACAACGGTCGCAAGGGAACGAGCAAACGGGTGGCGCCCAACGTGGGGAGGCTCGGGATTATCTGAGTTGTGTGCGTCGGATTTCGGATTTGGTCGGCGGCGAGTTCTGCTCGCGTACATACACATACGAGCCGTAATCCCGGATTAATCCCGTCACACGGACCTGACACACATATGCACTGTCGGAACCAATACTGCGAAATCGAATGGGGCCAATTCGGGGATTTGGAGAACTGTCAGATACCTGCTTTCACGCACACAGATGAACACTTGACGAGGACAACACCACTCTAAACATACATACACTGCATATTTATTTTGCCAGGAACACACGTAAATGTGTAATTCATATATAAATATGCTCGACCCAGAGAAAAATGGTCGTGCCATGATGGATAATGATTGCACATGTAACTGCAATTGATGCGCATGAAATGATGTTCACTATATCGGCGGGTTTCTTTTTAATGCTTTTGTTTAAAGAATATTTTAAGCGGAAAATGTAAACATTACAAAATTAAATTCCTTTTTGTAATTTTGTTGATTTTACATTTACATTCTCGCTGAATTCAATGAAATATTTCAACTTGAAAATTATCGATTTTCATAATTCCTCTGCAATTATTAAACATTAACAGAAGCAGTACAGGCGAGTCATTTTTCCATTGGTAATTTTATAACTCGCGCGTGAGAATATGTGCACATACACATGCACGTCACACCATATATGACAATCCTTCGTATTCAAAGATAATCCCTACAAGCGAAGAGCTCGGATAATCCCCACATACTAAGCCGCGTATATCCTTTTGAGAGACGAACGAACGTGCGCGTCCGTCGGTCTTTACATGTATTGGTGAAGAACACACGCTCGGACGAAGATACGTTTATGGATGTGCATTCGTATAGACCTAAGCAAAAGAAGGGCTACGCAAGAGCACACAAGGTTTAGAGGCTAAGCGGATCATCCCCAGGAAGCTTTATGTCTCGACCCAAGTCGTCCTCTACGTCGGATGCTGCACACATTTCGAAAGATATCGCGGTTTCTGGATCGCCATTATGCGTCTTTTGTTGCAGTAAAAAATTCCTCCAATGATTTTGCGCGCTCGCTTGAAAAAAAATTACTTGTACCAGCTCTGGATTACATGTTACATGAACAAATGTTCCACTTAAATGAATGTTTTATTTGCTTAATTTGTTAGCTCGCCTAAAGTCGCTAATACTATTTCAAATGCTATTGATTTTCATCTGAATTATTTCATAATTTATAGCTTATTATTGTTCATTATTTTGCCATATTAACACTTTTTAGTCGGAAAATAATAGTTCGTCATAAAAACAATAATTAGCTTTTTTACAATTAGAAACATTTCAAATGATCAAGATATAGAAGTAATAAAATAAAAAACATATTTTCACTCTACTCATAATAAATCATTATAATGATACGTAATATAAATTTAACTTTTTATATTTATTTCAAAATATCGCCTTAGTTAACTTAATGTTATTTTAAATTATTTGACTTTATATGATGAAAAACATTTTAGATTATGACAAATTTAATTCGTGATATTTTGTCAAATTATATGTCTGTATACGTCAGCTAGCAAATTGCTACTTTTCAGATTACAGGTCACAACACTTTTGTTACAATTAAAAATTTAAATAAATTATCGATTTTAAGATATAAAGGGAAATCACTTTATATCTAGGTATTGCTAGTTTATTGTTGTAATGGATTTTAATTACAATTACACACTGAAAATTCTATTGAAATTTTAAAAATGTTTCGTACACGGCCATATCAATATAGTTTTTTAAATAAAAAAATATTGGTTTTATATAAAATTGCTAAACTCATAATATGAGCTATCTATTCATATTTCCTAACAAATATTCACATAGTTGATTAAAAAATGAACAAGTTTATTAATAAAAATGTTAACCCTAATATCACATTTTTTTTATTTTCCTTGATCTAAGATAATTATTGTGATATAAATATGTGAATTATATATAGATTTACGTAAAAATTTTCATTCTAAGAGAGAATCTGCAAAAATTCGTATAGAGAACTAAAGTATTTTACTTTTGTAAAGCTATTGTATAGAATTTTAATTTTAAACTTAAAATTAAATAATAGTTGAATGGAGACTTTATGTGCAATTTTCATCATTATTATATAAACAAGATTTGTGTTAAAATTACACATATATCTTATTATAAATAAAGCATATGTATAACATATTTTTTTAACTAATCGTTCGTTTGTTACATTAGCATACCATATATAGAATATTTTACTGAACATCAAATTTTAAAACAGCGTTTTTCGAAAAATTATAAAGTTGAAAATCTCTTCAAAATTACAAAAATATAGCACACTCTTTTGATAACTAAATTCCATAATCAACAAAGTGAATTATCTGATAAAAAAATTGAAACAAAAAATATGACTGGTCCTACTATATTTAGCATAAATTATTCTCAAACTAACGAACACAGTGCAATATTATAAAAGTAATTTTAGTTTTAAAAGAACTAATTAACTTATAAGTACCTTATAAGTTAATACAAATTTTTACATTCAATTATGTGATAAATATTAATACATTATTCACATGTTAAGGACAGCAAAGTTTTATTGTTTTTAATTACATGTTATTTTAACTACATCTATCGAAAAAGTTTTGAGTTGAAAAAAATTATATTCACTGAAATTAAATCATAATGAAAAATTGTATTAATAACAAACATGTATTTGATTGCTGTGACCTACATTTTTATTATGTGCGCAATTAATATTACTTTATTCCTCTCATCAATCCTTTGAAGGAAACGCTTTGCACTGTTTTCATGAATACATAAAAATAGCCGCCAAAACCTGCGATTAAAGCTAACATTGAGCGACAACCGAAGCATTCGCGACGGCTTGTAATGCCAGGGTAACAGGAACACTTAAATCCGCGACTTCCGCATCAGTTTACAAAATCACGGAATGCTGTATAACAGAGAATCGCTTATTATGCCTTTGGAGAATGCTTCTCTGGTTGATGAAAAATGTGCGGATAATCATCATTGTTTACTTGGAAGACGAATCTTGGGATAAAGAGAGAATTGCAAGATTAGACGATCAGAAACGGAGGAAGTAGCTGGCGCGTGCGCCCCTCTGTGATATGCCACCCGGCTCCGAAAGGATTTCTATCAACCGCTCAATGGAAGCAGTTCAATTATCCTTTCCTGGGGTCGTAATATGACGTCCTTGGAATCTAGTCCTGTGATCCTGATAATCAAGGGTCAGCTACGATCCTTTTTTATGTACGTTTGTTCTCAATTGTCTGTAACATTGAAAACATTGTTTCCTTGTCGTAGGTCAAGAAGTAGGTATTCCCAACAGAACATATCTATTGAAACGTCTTTTACGAATCTTTATATGATCCGTCGTCTCTATTTCTTAGAATTATATTAAAAATATTACGCTACTAATCAATAAATGATAAACTAAAAACAACAATTTATTTGCATAAAATATAAATGAGAAGAACATTTCAGTAGCAGTAGAAAATCAAAGCTTCCGGTTATCACTGAATAATCGGTCTGACGTTCTTTGATGATTTGTAGGCCTATTAGACGTCCTCTGTACCAGGAGTTTAGGAATCGGAATGCTGACAACAAGTAACGCGTGCGCCCAACTCAAAGCTGTCGAATTATGCAAATCGAATCCTTTATTCGATACCTGATAGATTATTTTTGTGACGCGGCCAACAGAACGGAACTGCAAGTGACGCTAGCAGCCAAATTTGGACAATGAACCGTGACCCAAATAAGGGCTTTTATAGGACCCCTAAGAACAGGAGAACAGCATGGCTTTGCTTTGAGTGACGCAACGCGCACGCAGAATGCGTGTATACTGCTTCCTGAGGGATGCAACGTGTCTGTTCCTGTGGGATGCGTATGTTATCCTGCTAGTTGTTTACGCACAATGTTTCAAAAAAAAGAACAGGGGTATGGGAAGTCATCTCCCTACGGAGAGCATTGTACACAATCGATAACTGGGGAAGTTGATATTTGTTTCCATAAGCAATCCAGACTTTTTGCATTATTTGACATTTCATTAATAATATCGATAGATAATTTTGCTGTTAATTAATTAAGTAAATATATTTAATGAAATAAAAATCCAAAATTAAACTAATGTTTCATTTTTATTTCTTAACATTTATGACAACAAATTTATAACAAATTTTGATGAGAAGAAAATTATTAACTCATTTAGTTATCGTTAATAAATTATAATAAACGAGTTTTAATTGTAAAAAACAAGCTCGGTTTCCATGCTAATTAATAAATGATGAAAAATTAATATTATTTTATTGTTTTTTATATATTAATACATATAAAGAAATATGTAAAAATAAAATAATTAACTAACTTTTTCAAGCAAATAAATTTATGATATAAAAATGATGTGAATAATACAGAATTTGTTTTCCTCTATTCCACACAGAAACAAATTTATTCCTCTTATAATAATAAACATCCAATTACTGAAATCATTATTATATTTTTATGATGTAAAAAATTAAATCAGTTCAAAATATTAATTAGAAAAAATATAAAACTTATATATCACAATTTAGAAATATTTTAAATTTTGTGCTTAAAAACCAAAAATCAATATACTATTATGCATTTTCGTCTTATTCCTAAGTGAATTTCTCTTAAAATGTACCTTCATCAAAATTAATGATAAAATCAGTTTTTACAGCATAATAAATTACTAAGATTATTATAATAAATTAAATCCTAGGTAATGAAATTAAATTAATTCCAATCACCATTGCAATAATCGTGAATTCATATTCAAAATGTATTTGCGATTTCAGTACCTGCTTGTCTCTGTAAAACGTGACAATTGAATTATATCTGCGATAATCGGTCAGTTTGCTTTAGGATTCCGTGAGATTTTCCGGGGGTTTTCATATCAGGACTCTAGAAGTCTCGAGCTTTTCGGGTATACCCTTGAACACGTTCTTGATTGTAGCTATGTGACGTGTCACGTGCTACACCCCTGTTATTTTGTCAAGCGTATATCTCTTTTAAATCGTCCGCACCGTTGACAGCAACGTAGATTTTCTACCAAGTTTAACGAAGGATTTTGTATAGGAGTGCAGTGGATTATTGTTACTGACTGTCGTCATCCAAGATGATGCGTTTTATGGAAATGTGGATAAGGCTACAGTGTGACCTCTCTGTTCCAGGAGAGTAGAATAATTGTGGAGGCAGAGACACCATAGTAGGTTCTGCAAAGCGAGGGTTGGAAGAAGCCCTGTGCGAGGGTGCTTGTCATTCAACTGAGTTGCCTTTTCTCCATAAATCGTAATCATTATGAGTGTCAATACAGTTAACCAATTTAACTTGTTAGAGTTCCACCATATACTGACTTGACCGCTACTCCTTCAAGCCATATAATATATGTACTTTAAATGAAATGAAAATTTAAGCTATCATTAAAAATTTACAAAGTCAATTTAATTTACTGTCTGATGATACTTAATCATGACTACTTCGATGAAGTAAGAAATAATATATCTGATAATAAAACTGCCTTTAAAAAATAATCAATTTTTAAATGTTTTTTAATTTAAACCTATAGAAATAAGGTCAATTTTTTCTAATCTGACAAAACATATATTTAATAATACATATAACATTTTTTTGAGTAAATTTAATTTCATTAATAATTAACATCAATTTTATTTTTGTTGAAATTTAGAATATTGTAGAGTATCGATTTTAAGTAAATTTTTTTCGAAATGCCTATTTTTCCGTGATTATCTGAAAAAATCACTGCATAACATGAT
>JABFQD010002997.1:0-14052 GCA_022817045.1 Psix sp. ZL-2020 | reverse complement strand
GTGTGGCTTCACGTTGGCAACAGTGTCGTTTTCGCTCCTTATCCATCCTGTTGTGCCATAATTTTGCCAATCGTTCGCCCAATTCTTTTTTAGCCTGTTGCCACGATGGTGCCATATACTTTTTTTTTACGCGGGTAAATAATACATTCAACAATTAGAACGTATGAAATAATTTTGTAAAATTAAAATAATATTTAATGTCATAATATACATTGTTACATATATATAATAACAAAAGAACTTAATGCTCATAGTTATAAATAATTAAGGACTATTTCATAACTTCTTCGCTCTTATAATTTCCCCTCCTTGAGAGGAGGGAGGTGAAACAAATTGTATAAAAATTGTTTGTTAATGCCAAGTAAAAACAGTCGTATATTTCAAGCTGAAATTATAAAAGAAACGAAATATTTTAAGCAACTTGCAAATGACACTGCAGTCGTCTATTTTTATAAAAATAATGGTTATCGTATGCTTCATATGATTTGTCATATCTGATTGACTTCTAGATAGAAAATATGATTAAAAAGAAACGTTTACTGCAAATCGTAGATGGCGCCGCAATCGCATATTAATGCAAAAATAATGTTTGTTAGATGCTCAATAGAAACAGTCGTATTTTCTGATTTTTAATTAAAAAATGTAAAGAAACGAAATACTTTAGGCATGTTGCAGGTGGCGCTGCAGTTGCATATTTATTTAATCCCATATTAGTTAGATACCAAATGAGAACAATCATATTTGTGGTTTGTTATTATGAAATATAAGTGAAATGTTAAATTTGATGCAAATTGTAGATGGCGCTGCAGTCGAATATTTCTCAAAAAATTATATTTGTTCAATTCAGTGAAGAACAATCGTATTTTTGTGGTTTTTTAATAAGAAATATAAAAGGAACGAAGTTTTTCATGCATCTTGCCGATGGCACTATAGCCGCATATTTTTATAAGTATAATGTGAAAAAACGTTTTCGAATCTGTAAAGACAAACAAATTGCTCGAGTAGTTTCGCGTTAAAGCTCATTCTAATCCAAATTACTACTTGGGATAATTACTAACTCCTTTATTAGAGCCCGCTAGTGAAAAAAGTTTGACAAAGTTGATTTTCATGTTTTAAAATGAGGATTACTCAATCTAACTTTACTTCTAACTGTCGTAACGACATCCTACGGCTTTTACCGGACGGATTCAAATAGCAAGATGACGGAGACTATGTAAACAGTGGACCGGTGAGTTTCCCGTCTGATTGGGAGTACTACGAAGAAAGACGTTATGGTCCCTATGGCATCTCGGTTAAACACAAAGCATATTCTAACAATCCATTCAACATCTTTAAAATTGGCACATTTAAATTCGGCAAATCTAAATCTGTCACGGAAGTGAAAAAGGATGGTCGTCTTCTTCAGAGGTGTTCCACGAGGTATTCCTGTTGATATTGATTCAGCTGAATTCGAGGAAGCCATTCAATCTCCGAGCAAGATTTAGAAAAACACGAGGTTTAACAGACAGAACAAAAAGGCGTCAATATCAGATGCCAAGTAGCTGCTACTACATTGGTGATGGTTAACATCGACGAAGATCAATCTATTTACTACGTATAGATTAAAGTACAAACGTATGTCAGTCAACCTTGACGATGCTTTCGATACTTTAGGATTGGTCACATGGCTAAGACATGTCGGACTTATCTTACTTTGAGGCTTACCAATAGGTATTTAACCAAGAACCTGACCTAATTATAGAAGCCAGAAGAATTTCCTAATCTCCCGGCGCGACAAGGGTCACTCAAACGAGAGATCTTATAGCTCAGAGTAGAAATAACTAGGATAAGCAGAATCAAAATTTGAGTCAACCAATCAGTAGAATAGAGATGAATCAAGAGAAGAGACAGGAGTCAAAGAAGGAGAACATGAATTGTGAATCCAGAATTCAGAAACGACTTGAAGAAGGCATGTCAAAAGAAAATGAACAGAAGAAAAAGTCGCAGAACTCATCGCAGAGTGCAGAGAAGGAGACGGCGGCGATTTCGTACCAGTCGCAGTCATGTCTGAACGACGTCATACAGAAGCTGTACAGGAGAATAAATGAAAATAATCATAATAATGATGACGATTAAAAAAGAAGGCTTATTCTAAAAAAGCCACAAAAGCTTTTGAAAAAAGAAGGTAGATTTTTTCTGTTGTTAGTAAATACTACTTAGGTCAGTTACTTTCTCTTTAACTTTAAAATAAAATTTGAAAAATAAATAACAATAAAAAACAGTAGAATTTACAGTAGAATTGCAGTTTGAGAAATAAAATAGAGCTTTTTGTAGAATTAAGTGAATATAATGTTTAGATGTGTTTAAATTTTATTTTTGTTCCTTATAGTTTATGTGTTATAAATAAAAAATTTTGCCTTCGAAGGAACTTTTTTATTTTTCAAAAAACTATTATTTATGACGTTTCGAAATTTTTATTATTTCCTAAATTTAATATTATCTATGTGTTTTGGATTTATATCGTATTTTCTACATTTTGTTAAGAAAATAATTTGTTTGTTTAATTTAATACGTTTAAAAACTATTCTATGAAAATCTTTCAAAATATTTGTTAATTTAACTCCATAAAAATAATATGAAAATTGATAAAAGTCGGAAAAACGAAATATTTGTTGAGATGTTGGTGTGAAATATGGACGAATTTGTCTGTTCGATGGGATGCTGCATCTACCTCTGCTATTCTCGGTTGTAATAGAAGACATGGTTCAGGGTGTTGTAGGTTTTATACTGCTTGGATGTTTGGATATTTTGTGTTCAATCCGTAGTTGTTGTTCCGAAATTTGTTTAGTCCAGGCTTCAGTAATTCAATGCATCAACGACACTTCTGAATCCTCTTATACTCAACTTAGGCATCAGAGTTGTAGACCAATTTACTCGTCACCATCAAATATTTTATAAAAAAGTTCCTTTTTTATAAAAAATTATTTATTTATAACACATAAACTATAAGGAACAAAAATAAAATTTAAACACATATAACCATGTGTTTATTACCAAATATACTTTTTTTAATATTATTTTCAATATTTTTAAGGAGAATATTTTTTACTTTAAACAAGATTAAAATATTTAATAAATTGTATGATTTTACAGAAGCCGCACTGAATTTGTTTATCAACAGCAATAGTCAAGATCTTCTTAAGGAAATGAAGCCAGATTTAAGAAGGAAACTTGTTCAAGTGATGTCTTCATTTGTCGAAAAACTTTTTGCGCAAGTGCCGATGGATGCTTGGATTGTTGATTAAGAATTTTCAAAAGGCTCATTTATTCAGACGATTCTTTAAATTTGTGCATTTGTTATGATACAATCAGTTGTTGCACAATTGTCGAAACTGAAGCTCATTAAATTTTACTTGACGATTTAAGAAGATTTAAAAAATCATTCTTTACAACTGCGATTATGTAACTACATAATATTTGAAGTAATCCTCTTAATATTTAATATTATTCTTCGAAAATATTGTTTTCTTATAGCATGCTAAATGTGCTATCTGATACTGTGTACATCTATGTAGTTATACTTTTAGCCACTCGACATCATCTTTATTGTCTAAGATAGTTGACTTAAGGATAAATATATCGACAAATCATTTTTTCATACACTTAAATGTATGAAAGAGTGAGGTCATATTCACTTATAAACTTATACTTATCATTATTTATACAAATAAATGAGTGAAAGACTTCACATACTAGTCAAATAATACTTAAAGTACGAATTTTTGTTTTTTCGTATTTAAATTAAATGGGTATGACAATATTACTTCGACTGTTATAATTGTAGATCTCGAAAAATTTTGCATGAAAATATTTGTTTGATAGAATTCAATCTAACAATGTTTTTATATATTTTTTTCCAATTAATATTTTTAATTATTAGTTTCAGTACCTTTATATTGAAAGGAAATAAGTGTAAATGTATGTGTTTTCATTTAGGGATAGTAACATAAACTATTTCATGTCATTATTTGGTTGAAATTCAATAACTTTATTAAAAACGAGATTAAGAGCTCCTCACTTATGGCTCAAAAAACTGCGAATGATATTTTCCATTAAATTCAACTACCCTATAATGAAAATTGAAATTTTAAATAATTAATACATATTTATAAATATCAATAAATACTCATTTTTGTTTCTATCATTACCATTTATCAACGTTAATTGGTTTCTGTATTTAAATATTATATTTCGACCAATTATGACACAATTAAGTTTATCCAATAATCTTTACGTATATCTTTCAATATGCGAAAATGTAAACATAACTACTATTTAGCAAGTATAAACTTAGGTTTAGGACGGTAATGAATTTGTTTTTCATACAAAAAAGAAAAAAAGTGATGAAAAATACAAATCTTTAAATACATTGATACATGTAAAAAAGCATTTTTAGTTGATTGTTTGAAAAATGAATTTTTATTGACAGTAACAGTTCGGAGATAATGATTTTATGATTGACAGCTATGAAAGTATTCTAAGCAATAATTGTCATAACTTTCGAAATGCTTGATATAATGAGTCGTAAAGAAAATTGTTAAATCAATAATTCAATCGTAAACGAATATTGTGTCAATTAGCTATCATGGATACAGGCAAGACGATTACACAATTTATGAGACATGATTTAACGCGAGTCACAGTTCTCTTTATCTTCAATTATTTTAATGCCAGTGCCAGAAAAAGTGGCGACACAATACTCGCCAGCCAAATCACTCGTAATTTATGTACGCCTTATTAAAGGATTTCATACTTCGTATCCCATCGCACTTCGAACTTGGAGAGAACATTTTTATAGACGCACTAAACGTCGTCTCAATGCAGATATATCTACATTGTTTGACTTAAAGTCAAATGTTTCGAGCTACATTGACTTCACAGATCACATTCGAGTAAATCTATTATCGGATTCAAGATGAAACTATGAAAAACAAATCAATCAAAAACGCTGAACATTTGTAATATCGCAAGGGAGAGAAGCGTGTTGCATACAGCTGCTAGATATTGCCAACAAGCGGTTCATCAGTCAATTCGCAACCGTTACATTTTGATTTCAAACGCGCGTCTGCATGGCTTTCTCTAGGCAGCAGAAAATCATGCATTTATAGAGAGAAGCATCGTATTACAAAGAACGTTGCCGCGTGATAATGCAGCAGCACGTTCATATTTCTTTTCCACCGCCATACGCGCTTCGATGACAAAAGTAAAGAAACTTATGCCACTTGCAATCTCAAGTGACACACGCATTGTATCAGAGAAATTCTTCACATTCAATTTTCAACTCAAACGCACTTCTATAATTACAATATTTCACTTAGCAAAATCACTTGTTTGTGTTGATAAAAGCTCAAGTCCTTTCTCGGAAACAGCACACTTGAACATTTTTTATGATTGTTCACTTTAGCTATCTCTTGCCCAGATAAAAAATTCATTTTATACTAATTTCTCTTGAATTATTCTGACAGCTAAAATCACGCTTTTCTGAAAGCATCGTTTTTATTTTATTAGACTAAATATACTGTGTATACCTGATTAACATAATATGAAAATGATGTACATAATATAAATACAGCCACGAGATTCGTATAAGATCCCGACAGCATTCCATCGTTCGTTTTATTTCTTCATCGTTGCTTGTTGGTCGTTTTTTGACGCTGGGTCTATTTAATTACGAGTTCTTGCAATTTTTTTCAGTAAACAATGCCGAGGAAAAAGAAACGACACCGAAGCTGCAGAGACCAGAAAAAGCTTCTAATTAAGAATTTCCTTCCAGTTTTCGCGTTTACAGAGTTCATGCAGCAAAACAAATAGCTTGTAAATAATCCATAATTAATCCGATGAGTGCGGCAACAACATCGTAACTCAACTCTGCATCTGAGAAATGAATAGCCCGGCACGTCACTTATCGTGAACTAATAACGAGAAAGCATACGCGCGTTCGGTCCATAAAACATACCAGTTTTAAGTTTTACCCCAGAGATGTCGTAACTTTGGATTTTGCATCGATTCAGTTCATGAATATTATTGATCGTCCCAACTAAATTAAGCACAATCGAGCATTTATACACTTTATGCAGCTTCAGTAGATCTTACTTAATGTCAATAAACTCGGATTAGCAGTCTATTCAACTATACAGCTGAACTTTTATCATTACTTCTTACAAGTGCTAAATAAAATTTCACATCAATAGCCATTGTTGATGTGAAGACCTAGCATAATCTAAAATATTTGCAGCGAGCTTCAGTATGATATTTCTAATTTACATAATTGCTGAGAAATGTAGTCTCAAGATTCATTTGACTAATTGGCACTGGCGAGCAGAAAACGAAGCATATTTTATACAGTCCACTCCGGGCGAAAATTTCACGCTTCGAACTTATTTAACTTAGCTGAAGAGAATACGGACTTAAGCCATTCAACAACACCTGCCACACGTGGGCAACTCGTTTCATAGTTAAGCGCGGGTTTGCAAGCTGATACTTAGACTATTTCATTGCACCTCATTTTTTCCAGATCTTATCGTACTAATAGAAAATATACTCCGATCAGGGCAATATTGCATTTCTGAACTTGATCTTTTATCATTAGGTTGATATCTTAAACTGATAATACTCGACATTTTTTTTATTTTAAAATTTGGATCGCAAGTCGCGTGTGGGTAGTTGAGTCAAATAACGTAAACATTATTTGGGTGGAAGTAGCACTGCAGTATAGCCTCAAGAAGAGAAAGAGAACAACATTATCGCAGTTCGAGAAAGGATTCGAAATTGTGTTCATAAATTGTGCTTATTTTCAAGACTTAAACTCGAAAACTCTCTTGTATTTATTCGTATGGAATAAACGAAATTACAAAGAGAGTTTTAAGTCGATTACCATCCTTCCGCCTTATTTTTAACTGTCGAGTTTGTCAAGTCGAAATCTCAAGACAAGCACACGCATTATCCGGTGAGGTGCCTATTCTTTTCTCCTTCATAATATTTTCAATGAATTTTTCTTTTTTATGATAGCATTATACTCTTACCATCCATAATATGCCACAGTTTTTAGAAAACAGCCACAGACTTTTTGCCCAATGACAATTTTAAATTAATTTATTATGACTTAATCACCATGTACTACGGTTTGTCGGATATGCCAAGGTAAAATTTATTCAATGCATCATTTATCGATTATTTAGCCGTAGGAATATCGTCAATATAATTACAAATGATTATTTGATTGATTGCTTAGGACAAAACTACAATCCAATCATTTGTAATTTTCTTTACATAATATTTCTGGGTATCCAATGTTTAATTATACCTGTTTGGTTAAGAGATATACTATGTTATTAAAAATCTTCATTCATATCTTTAAAAGCATTAATTAACAAATTAAAAGGAGCAATATTATGCCACGTAGTCACAAACAACAGTTAAATTTTTCGAGAAAAGATTATTACATAATACAAAAATATGTATTTAATATTAAGGGTGAATTACCTTAGATAAATATCAAATTATGAATAATCATGTTCATTCAAATAAAGAAAAACTTATTTTGGTAAATGAACGTCAATTTTTCCTTAATGAAGAATAAGCTTATGCAATAAATATATAACTGGTTAAACTATTTATACACATATGATTGTATATATTTCATTAATAATGTTAGCTTATTGATTAACATAGCATATAAATAACTTATACATGTTAAATATATACAGCAGCAAAGTTATTTTTAACCTGAGATATTTGGATGAATAAAAAAATGCATAGTGAAATAATTATAAATAAAGTTTTACTAATAGTAAAACGTCACAGTAGTGTCAGGTTTTTCAAAGTTCTTACAAAGATGTTAACAAAAAAAATCTAATTTAAAATCATTCGCTATATTTCATTTAATATCTGAATGTTCAATCTTGCAAAATTGAATTAATGAAATATATATTAGCAATATATACTTTACATTGAAATTCAATTGGCAAAAAAGTGTCTTCATATGGATATCAATGCTAAACGAGTGATGTTATACAACCGGTGATCTCATAAATAGCGGAAATGAGCACTGTCCATGATGAGATCTATCTAGGCTTGTCTCCTGCCTTATTTTGCTCAGCTGTAGCAGGTAAACTCGTCACCCTGGCAATGACGATCAACCCACATCTTTTCTCGCGGTCCTCTCGTCCTTCATTGAGAGCAAGTGCTACACATCGGCACTCCCAGACTTGTTCCCGTTGCAGTCGCACGGAACGCCGAACGCAGCGATGCGTGCAACTAAAAATATATATCAAACAATACATGCGAAAACGCATTGAGTCGTCGAACAGCACACTGTCGCGAAAATAGCCAATTAAATCGTTACCAACGACATTCAGATCCAATTTATTAATCAGATTATATCGACTTGATTTCCCTCGAGGCTCGACCGGGTCCGGTTGGGCTTTAAACATTTGATCCGTTGAAGCCCTCGCGATTCCCCTGCACGCACTGGTCGTTTTAGGCGAACCTGACACGAATGATTTTCCAGCTTTTCCCATCGATTTTCCTTTTTTAGTACTCAGCGTTGTTTCAAAAATTGTGATAAATAAAATTGTATGATTTACTTTGTGGCTAGACAAATTTTACGAGACACATATCTATTACACTAAAGAATGCATGAATATAGATATATGTCTTTTGTATATATTTCAAACGTCAAAAACGGAAAGACGTAAATTGCGATTGTGCGTGTATAACATCGTGTACATGTTTTGATAACGAATTCTTGTGGGAAATAAGGCGACGCAAAGCGTTAATTTAATATTTGATATTTTATTTCTACGCGATGTTAATTCAGCAAAAACATATATGGGATCGAAATAATAAATTGAATATATATTGGTACGTGTCTTTCTATCGTACAGAAGTACAGCATTTCATGTTTCGGGTAACGATAAAACTCGTCAAAGTCTTCGTCAAAATAAGAGCAAAAGCCCTCGATTTGCATAACACCGAAGTTCACTTAAATGCCTTAACGTCAGTTATGGTCTAAATTTTTGAAATGACATGCAGGATGCGAAACTTATGTTTCATTTTACAGCCTCACCTTGAAAAATAAGCGTGTAACAACTTCATAAAGATTTCTTTTGAAGTCAGTATAAATACCAGGATATTTTATATGATTTACGGTTAAGCAGTAGTGAGGTTTATATTTAGTGATGTCATTAGTACTACCATTTTATACAAAGATCACGTTCAACCCGTGTCTACCAGTGCCCTAAAATTTCCCCTGAGAGTCCATAACAGCTATTGATTATTTGTTATTCAATAAAGCATTTCACCACGAGAGTGATGAAACATGTAATGTGCGTTTGCATATAATAATTTTCTAGTAATTTATTGATAGAAATATATCTACAATGTAAGAATCAACTAACAATAAATAAGAACGATGAAGATTATATTATTAAGGTAAATTAATAAAGAAGAGATAAAATGTATAAATGAATAAATTATAAACAAGTTTTCAATTTAATTGTTTATTGACAATATATTAACAAATATTTATTTATAACGTAATATATTTTCAAAGTCCTTCCCTGTAATAGTTAATATTTTGTAAACTATTTAGACAAATTTTGGAAAATTATAAATTTAAATTAAACAATAAATTTTATATCAGTTGCACAAAATCTCGTATTAAACAGAAAAATTAACTGTACCTTAGCTAAGCTTTTTGCCTTTCTCGTTACATAATAAACAAATGGAAACATTTTATTATACTCCTTTTACCTTAGACATTATATTTTTCATCTTGAAACCAATTATTTGTCTTGTAAATCAAGAAGTTGACTTGTAATTGTTCGACGATCAATTATTTTCTCTCGTACCTCCGATAAATAATCGCGAATGAATAATGTATCGAGGTCGAATTTAATTACACATCTTCTTCGAAAGAGGAGTAATTAACGTAAACTTTTGTAGCGCGTGGTGTTTTTGCCGGGATATATTTTCGAGGCTCGTGTAAATGCACCAATTTGGAGGGACGCGAAACTTCGCTTGATTCTCGAATTCGATTCGAAACACGCTCGTAACTTGTTCGCTTATTCGCGTCACGCTGTCAACTCCGGTTCGGTTCGTTCTGTTTCCCAACCCTGCCACGTCTTTAACAATCAGCTGAAAAGAAATTCGCATTCATAACTTCGGCAAGTCGCCTTTTTGTCTCTGCTTTTTAGCCCCCTCGTATCTTAGCTTTCTCCCCCACCTGATATATTTTGAAATTGAAATTGACCTCTGTTCTGATCTCAATAGTGAGGGCTTTCAATGAAAGGTCTTTCATTTACAATCAAGTCTGGAAATAAATTGTCGTACTTTAGTTATCTTGTTACTTCATATTTTGACAAAGATATTATAAATCCTTACATCAGAACTTTGCCCGACGTCGATTCTATTGACTTTTCCTGCTTCGGTAATGATGTAGCAAAATGTCTATGAATCAAAAATATGTATCAATAAAATTGTCAATGTATTGTTCATATGTTTTCTATATAAAGTGTTAACATGTGTAATATGTTAAATAAATATATATATTTAAAATATAGATAGATCAAATATGTAGCTCAAGTTTGAATAACTAAGAATTATTATGTAAAAATCTTCGAATATCTATATATACTATGGAAACAAGAATGTAGAAGTTCCATTTCAAACGTACAATTCGTAATATCATAATTTGTTCTTAATTATGTATTTGCTACATTAGTCTAAATATAATCACAATATATTATAGAGCTGTCGCAGCTGAGATTGCACATACATCATTAAATAACAGAAATAAGGTATCAAGTTAAGGACGACGCCACCTGTAGCAAGAAGATTGCCTAGAGGGCGCGCCAACTTATGTAAACAGGCTTGCGCGAAGATAGTTGGCTCATTGACTGTAGGCGTATAACATCGATATATAATGTACTTGACTAGTACGTATGTAACATTCCGGGGACACAAGGGCGGAGGACACTTTGAAAGGGTGCA
The DNA here is from genome assembly GCA_022817045.1 of Psix sp. ZL-2020. NCBI lineage: Eukaryota > Metazoa > Arthropoda > Insecta > Hymenoptera > Scelionidae > Psix > Psix sp. ZL-2020. The sequence goes on along the minus strand of JABFQD010002997.1, from coordinate 3,021 downwards.
TGCATGGCATGTATGTACGAAGCTCGCAATCAAGCGAGCACTATGCGATAATATCCTCGTTCCACGTGTCTAATGCCTTTCGTTCGAGGTCCTTTCGGATGCCAGCTATCGAGCCATTGTCGCCGTTTTATCACCTAGCGACTATAGTTATTTTCATTTTCGTTTTTTAGTTATCTTTTTGTCCCGATTCAATCGTGCACGTACGTGGTTGAGCAAATTTATCGCAGATATAGGTCATATCACTTTTGCAAGATTGCTTCTTTGAGTTATTGTTACTTGTAAGGATCGAAACATGTTGGTTACGAAAACAGACAACGCGACTGATTCACGTGGATAATAATCCAACAAGAGCAAAAGCAGTCTTTTGAAAAAGTCTAAACGAAATAAGAAAACTGTACCAAAAGGGCGAAGGGAGAAAATCCATGAATTGAAACTGCAACATGACTGATAAATAATTTAATGATTATTTGTTAATGCGTACAAAATGTAATCGATTTCACTTTTAAACATGGGACGTGCCATTTAATTGAACGAGTGATTTAAACAAATTTCTACGAAGATTAATGATTCGTCAAATAAAAATTACAGTTCGCGCAATCATTTATCTTGCGGAGTTAACAAAAGCCAAAATCAACTGCAAATTAAAACGCTGAGCACATCATATTGAAACAACGTTTCTGTCATTTAATACGTTGAAATTGAAATAAATGAGAAGCAGCGTGGATCTTCGTCTCAAAACGATTGTGTATAGAATTTCTAGGTAACTTTTGGTCGCATCTCCAGTTGCCATTAACGTTGAAAGCAAAGCTAACATGCGCGTACTTAGCCAAGCAGTCGGCAATAATTAGCCGAGCTGTTGTGTTTCGGAGACCGAGAAACTCACAAGAACGCTTTCTTCAGGTCTTCGAACTACACCGGCAAATTCGCTGAATTCAATTTTCGTCAAAGTTTCAGCGTCAGCTCTGTCTGAGCGTAACGACGAGGACGACCGAAGAACAAATCACATAAGCGCATAAAGTATGCCAAAGAGCAGCCGGCGAAAAGCCACGAAATTCGCCAGACCACTTTTTTCGCACTAATTGGTCTCTCTTTGCCTTTTTTGCGCTCGTTTTCTTTTGGGATCCACAGCTCATCAGTAATCTTGCTTCATGAATCGTGCGAGAAAAAGCTCCCAGCGGGATACATTTCACGTAGTCGCACGCGTGCCATTCATTTTACGACCAGGGGCGATTGGATTGCAAAAAATTAGTCGACGAAGCCCGATTTCACGAAGCAAGAGAATCATTTCACTCTATTTTGCACTATCATATCAATCGCGTTTTTACATTTTAGAGGCGACGACCTGCTTCAAGCGTTTCTGTGAGTTTCAATTAATTCATTTATGTTTCACTAAGAAACTCCTGCGAGATAGGAAAACCATTAATTTTCTCATTAGAGTGAGTGGAAGTGCGTTAATTCGTAGGCAGTCGCGATTCATTCCGTTTAAATAAAACGAGGCATTTAGTCTGCCGTCGATTCTTTGATAGACGACTAATCATTATAGTTAATGATCGTTTTACTGAATGCAGACATGGATCGTTATTAATCTCCATATCAGAATCGGGGCCAAAATAAAGATATTCGCTGCGCGAACAGCGCTTAACTTTATTTGCAACGAAGATATTAATTGATGTAATTTTTAATTACACTTTCGTATCCTTCAGAAATAGTGCGAGTATTTGCCTGCCCGTTGCACGCGAGCTCTCACTCCGGAATATTAATTAATATGTTTCACAAAGACGCGTGTTCCCTTCATGACTATCATTAAACGTTGATGCAGTCGTAGTAATGTGTTTCTGCTACAAACCGGCAGATGATGAGGAGTTTCAATTTCAGTCAGCTAACCTTGATGATCAAGACATTCTTTTGCTCTCGCAACGGAACAAAAAATGTTGCCTGCGATTAGGATCGTATTTCAAACTTTGATCATGATATACCTAAACGAGCAATTTGGTAGATATTCGACAAGAAGGATAAGCTGTGCTTAGGATGAAGTTTCATAATCCAATCTGTACAGTAGAACTTCCGTAATAGGGAAAAGTGGACAACTTGTTGGAGAACATCGTTTGATGAAATTCTTGTCGTTAATTGAAGACGTTGAGCGGAGTTTTGAGCAGCATTATTTTCATGACGATACAACGTTTTGCTTTTTTTTTCTTTTTTTTTGTAGAAATTCTTGTTTAATTGATAAAAACATAATGGAAACACAAACATGACATATCTTTTAAGACATCTTTGTCGTTGATTATTACGTATTCACAATACCAAGCGATATTGTCACAATGTATTCGTGCACAATACATAATTCCATCGCGCTCAATCAAAGCAATAGGTCGGTTGGCAATCACGAATGTTTTACTCTCGAAAGTCAACGGAGTAGTCGTCAAACGACTCGGATTATTAGCTATGCAAGCCTGTACTTGACTTCACATGCAGAAACAGTTGCTTAAAGAGCACGAGAACTTTGAAGAGAAAGCGAAGACATTGAGAATGCAATCTAACAATCGACAAGTCATATCATCCAAATTGATTGACAATTTATTCTGTATCAAAGATCGAACTTCTCTCAGCCTTTGGGTTCCTTGTCTGCTTTGTTGTATATAAAAATAAATCAACCAAAATTACAACTGAATTTTAAGCGAAATAATAATGAAAATGAATAGAACCTTAATCAAGGATGATTTATAAGATTTCCTATTATCGACGTTGAAACTACTCATTTTTCTAATAAATATAAGAATAATTGTTGAGTACATACTTTTCTAATTATTTATTATTTGGTTGTAGTGGCAAAACAATGTATAATAATAAAATTTATAAAAAAATATTAATATTTTTTTAGAAATCGATAACAATAATTTCCTACAGTTTTTAATTATAATTTGAATCGTATATTTTATCAAATTTTTTGTTCTATGATTTTCTAATTATTTAACTGCGACTAGAATGTATTTATATATTAAATAAAATACACAACTCATA
>JABFQD010002996.1:0-14053 GCA_022817045.1 Psix sp. ZL-2020 | reverse complement strand
ATGTATGTTTATGTTTATACAGTAGACTATCATTATATTTTGATGTTTTAAGAGCACTAAATGTATGAAAGTCCTGTCGGCGCTTTGTTTCTTATTTCTGTGTGAGTTATTTTTAAATTATGATTTTTGTTTAGTATAAATAATTATTAAGATTAAATAAATTAAATTAATCTTAATAATTATTCATCTTTCATATATTTATATATGATAATATAGTTATTATATTATTATTATAATATAGTAATTATATTGTTATATTATATTATATCATATATATATATACTTATATAGCTTAATTGTCTCCTGAAGGAAAATTGTGTTGCTATTTCTCATAACGATGACAGTACTGAAGTTAGTGCATATTACTTACTGCAACTTCAGAGAGAGCTTTAGAGAGAATGGGTCAATTAATTAATTTTAATAATTATAATTAGTATAAATTTGTGTTATTCATGTTCATAAATATAAAATAAATATAAAAATAATAATAAATATAATTTTTTAAAAAATTAAAATGGATTAAGAGAATTGATTGATATTTACTCTTATGAAATGTCATGTGTAACTCAGTGAAGTTGGCGCCGATTACGTTGCAACTTCAAAGTAAGCTCTATTTTTGAAGGATGAGTCTTTACAATTTAATTCAAATGAATGTATTTGAAACGAATTTTGAATTCATTAAAAAATTAATTTATTAAAATAAATTTATATTAACGTTAATAATTGATAATCCATGTTTAAATATAACAAAATAATAAATACTTATGAGAATCGATACAAACTTTCATAAATTTATAGCAATGAAAAAACAATTTATATATATACTAAATTTATTATTGAAAAATTTGAAAACTATGTGAACTATACTAAGGAATAAACTGATAGTTTTGATTTCAATTACTGACAAACATTCGTCACAGAATACAATTAATCAGAAACATCTGTTTTGATAAACATAACAGAATCCAATGTTATTTCAACCTTGCTAGTACGTTTTATTCCAAAATGCACTTTAACACACAACAGCTGTGGTTGCAAAGTTTCGACAGTTGCATTGTCAATAACACTAGAGCGTTGTTTCACTTGCAAACTAGAGTGCAGAATTGGTCTAAATAAATCAGGATTAACTTAATTTTTTAGACACGAATATTGCTCCGAAAGCCTCAAGCTGAACTTGAAACAAATTTAATTCTAAAGTTTCAATTTCGATAAAATTCGTTTGACTTAAAATAGCTGTATCAACTTACTATACTTAGAAAATCTTAATTACACAATACATACAGTTGTTTCTTCTCAAGTATATTTACTATTGTGTTTTTCGACATGAAAATATTAAATTGTCAACCTCAACTCGACCATGACGCGAAGCTATGTCTCAAGCTTTGTCTAACCATTGTCTTGAATATAGCATGAAAATAAACGTTGCAATGCCAGCAGCTTGTGAAGCTGTTATGCACACAGATACCCAACATATTTGATTGCATACCTATAATGTAAACATCACATAAGCCTCTTGAACGTATTAATTAATTTGTGTCTACGTATACTTTACACTCGGATTCACGTAACTTGGATTATGTGTTTAATCTTATTAACCAAGTTTAATCTATAATATATTATAAAAGCAAACTAAGATATACAGAGATACACAAATACTAAATAATTGCGCGCTGACACGTTTTAAACATGGTGAAAGCACTTCTCAGCAATAACCCAAAGTTATAAAATCAGCTATATAGTTTTGTTAGATTAATCCGGGACAATACGCTCGGTAATGATTGAGCTTACTCCAGTTAACTTTTAACATTTGTTATGGCTCTGGCGAGTCGTCACGTAGTTTTTGAATAAGTCTTAAGAACGAAATATAAATGAAAAGTACATTCTATGCGGTTCATTATAGAGCCATTAAACTCAGTTTGTAACTCTGCTTAAGAAAATCACTAATGCACGTGTAGATAAAATCTAATTTCCCAGCTGATATCGTGAAAACATCAGCAAGTTTGTTTTCAATACGTAGATCAAGAACGTGTAGTTTAGTAGAATGTTGGCGATCGACAAGTTGTAAAAACTACGCTTCCAACTACTGATAATTATCCAGTAATCGTTTATTGCGATTACTTCATTTACAATTAACTTGTGTGGTGAGTAAAATTATATTATTATTATTTCTGACTTGTTGGAAAAGTAAATTATCGAATCAGATTGAATATATGGATTGAAGTAAAAAGCTTGAATCATGTAAAATCTAAGACAAATTTTATTCTCAGAAGTAAACTTTCTGTAGAAGGAAATAATAATGTAATATTAGTATGGTTCTATATGAGCATAACTATCCCATTTTTTACATCATTCTTTTACATGCCCTATTAATAGTTGTCTGTAACTTTTGTAAATTTAAAAAATTAATATACTTAATAGATAATTGGAATGCCGTGATTACGAAATAAGCGCAAATGAATAATAATATTTCATCAATTTTTATATATAGATATTTTTTTACATTGTGAGAGGTTTTAATTAATTCTGTTGTAAAATTGAAAAACTTCACGATAAACATGAACCTTACTAATTAATGAGTATATTTTGTGTTTATTTTTATAAATCGTACAATTTTTGAAAATATAGTTCATGATTTATGGTAAGATTTTAATAGTTACTTTAGACATCTGTTTAAATACTAATTACAATCAATTAATTATTATAAAAATAGATTTACATGTAAATAAATAAAGACTAAAGTACCAAATGTATTCTATTACGATTTTTAGAAATTCCTCAAAAGGAATAATTAAAACATTAGATTCTGAACTAAATGGCGAGATTCATTGGCAAATTAAAGAGGCCTGGCACTGATCACAGAACTTCCCTTTTTTATGGACTAAAATCTGGAATACATGAGGAATACCTGACAATTTTAATCACCTCAAAAAAAAAATCAACTAAATTTTTCAGCTTAATTATATCGATTTTCAGTTAGACAACTCGATGAGAAATTTGATCTTTAATTTGAAACATTAATTAACATCGTATCTACAGAATTAAATATATGTTAGTAGGTGTATATCATGCAGTCAAAAGCATTTCATCGTAAAAATGTAGTGGAAATACGTGTTCCGAAGTTAAACATCGAATATTCGATTTTAATTAGATTAACTTTATTAAACTGGGAATCAAATTCAATCATCAATGAGGATGTTCAGTACTTTTCTCCATGCGTCATTTGATTCGGTGAAACATACACGAAATACGAAATTACACGTACGCAGCCAACAATATCGATAATCCAATACAAATAATGTAATTGAACAACTTAGTGATTGATAAAAACATCCTCAAATTATTGTAAAAATGTTTATCAAATACGTAATAGTACTTTTAAGCTACGTACACAGTATTAAGTGAAATAAGCGTCTGGAATGAATCACTGCGACGCAAATGTCAGATGAGTGCGTGTTACAACTATAAGGGGAGAAAACTTTAAAAGACCGTGTAAAGAAAGTGTATTCGAATACACAGGTGAATGAACAAAAGATGGAAAAAACAAGGCGGAGGAATGTAAGTGTGTACATGGCTGAAAAAGTCCTCTTTGTAATTTGATACTTCAAGCAATTTTCAAGAGACAATCTCAGCGGCTTCCGGTACAGATTTTAGTCTAACATGGTATAGTGAAAAACTGAGAAAACTCGTGAAGAGAGTCGAATGAATCCGCGGGTGTATTGGCAAACCAACCAAACATGGCTTCCGGATACTCGCCGGAAAGAAGATCATCTTTGTCGATCGAAGTAAACAAAAACAATAATTTTATTTCTACTCACGTAAAACGTACTTTGAGTTGTTTTAAAGTTGTTGATATTTCAACATATATATATATGTATGTGTGTATATATGTATGTATATATGTATGTATGTATGTATGTATATATACATGTATACATTTTTGAAAGTTACAAAGGAATCGTATTTTAGAAACACATTATTAGATTAAAAAGATAAAATCGCTGGCGTTTGGAGATAAAATGAAGTTTTTTCTTTGAGCATAACCGAATGATCTCATTAATCCGTCGTAAGAGACGTTTTAGTGGTCGAAGTTTCTCTATAGGTCAATTCTATAGAGGCATTGAATCGAGTACGTTTGGGGACATATAACATTATACCATTTACTGGTTGTTAGGTCTTAATAATAAGAAGAATTACAAAGACAATAACATTGTTCTCTGCCAAATATGTGTTTTATTATCAAAAAAATCTAATTTAGTGCCAAATACCTACAGATATGAATACCGTGACTGCGAGTGACAGTTTAATTTATTTCCGCTATTGTGATTCCTAGTTTCGCTTTTTCTCTTTACGAATCCTATTTTCACTTAATTTTATTCATGAATTAATATTTAAATAATATCCAAATTTTAGCATCTATATTCATTACTTTAAGAAAAAATTAATTTTCATTGCAATTTCTTTTGTATGAATAACGAGTGTTTTCTTGAAATTCTGTTTGTATGTATTCCAAAAAAAATTTATTTGATTATCATAATACATATAAAATCGATTCGAAATATTGTTATTATTTGAAATTGTAATTGTTATTATGTTATTGAATTAAATAAACGAATATATCAATTAATAATGATGTGGGTTTTATCAGATTATTAAAAATTGCGACAGTGACCTGTACGTGTCGGTTTAAAACTTCTGCTAAAAATGAAAATGAAAAATGACAACGCTGAGCGACTTTTTTTCTTGAATTTCAAGATTCTAACGTATATGCACTGTCGTTTTTATCCAGCTTCTCATTTTACATTATTTTGTTTCGGGTCAAAAAGCGCATCGGAGATTTGTTTTACAGTAATAGTTTTTTTATACCACTTCAATTATTCTATCTTGTTTTTGTTTTCAATATTCTTTATAAAGCTCGAGAAACAAATGCTACATTTTTGTACACTTTTGAGACATGTCAGATGTGGGAATTCTTCCTTGCTATTTAATAATATTAAATGGATGAATCTATCTGTTGAATAAATGAAACGTACCGTGATAACGGTATTTCCGTTTTTTTTGTTCATCAGATTTATGCAAACTTTAAAGTAAAATAAATTTCAATATAATTTACACTAATCTACAGGGACGTTAAATTTTTAATGTAAAACTTTTGTTACAAAATGTGTGTAAATATAAGTAATTGTGGCACAAAAATAACACGAAACAGTTTATTATATAAACAGAAAAATCAAACATTTGAAGAATACATTCAAAAAAGTAGTTGTAAAAAAACACTCTGTGAGGGTTATTTTGTTATTTCGCATATAAATTTACGTGAGTTTTAATTTATGTTATATATTTGTTAAATATAAAAAATTGTAAATATTTTTTGTTCAAATATGTATACATTTGTTAAAGATATTTACACATTTTTATGTCACGCACAACAAATGTTTAATAAATGTCTGCAATTATATTTTTCTACCAAATACTTTATTCAGAATTAATTTTTCGTTGAATATGAATAACGTTAATACTTTACTTAAAAACGTCAACGAGCCACTTGTTTGTTCCAACTTATTACAATGCGAAACTTGTTTTGTAATTTATTAAATACGCTTATTTAATTAAAATGATATAATAAAATTATTATTATTCAATTCGAAGATTTTATGAGAACAAATTTGCGTTATTTTAAAAATCTCAGCTACCAAAGATAAAACTTTATCTACATTTGAAAATTAGATTATCTTAAATATTTGTTTCGAAAACAAAGAATTTAGCACCAGACAAAACAAAGTTCGTAATATTAAATTCTTTTTCAACTAAAAACTTTACCATCGATTTTGGAATAGGATATGAAATAAAATTCTCATGAACTTTTGATTAAATTCAGTTTTTTATTTATCTTGAAAAGTTGTTCAATCACAACTAGGCATGGTCTCGTTTATCCTTAAAATAATAAAAAGATGATCAAATAAATTTCAATAAATTCGAATTTTTCTATATTACAGGTGTTAAAACCTTGATCGGTTTTCCAAAACAATTATTTTTACGAAATTTGAACTTTTTAAAACAAAAACAGTTTTCTTCGAAAAAATATCATTTTGTTCAATTTTAATTAATTTTGTATTAAAGAAAGTATAATTTTCTGCTTAACATAAAAAGTACCAGTAGTAACCAATTCCGGCATTACTAGATTTGAAGTATCTTAAAATTATAGTAACATAACAGCAATGAACTATTATTTCTTTTTATCATTCCATTATTTTGTGCAATAAGCATATAATTTATTTTCCATACTAAATCAAGACTGTTATGAATATTTTATATATCAAGATAACCTCTCGCTCTGTGTAGTTATTGTAGTTATTTAATCCAGTAAAAAATCACACTTTTCATTTTTTTTACTTCAAATTAGTTCAGATTTTGAATTAAATCAATTTATTCATCAATTTCATTGATATTATCAAGAAACTTTTAGTAATGTGTAATTTAAATTATTACTTGTGAATATTAATTATTCATATTAGTTTGTAAATAGCTTCATAGTTTGCTTTGAATAAATTAGGATCAATGGAAGCGCCAGCGTTTTCTTATTTCAGAGTATATACGATATTTCCATTGAGATTCAGAACATGAAATCGTTGCGGTTAACAGTAGTCACATGGCCAGTCTGTATCATGGATGAATCAACGGTACAAACAACGTCAAGCTGGCTCTATTTGTTATCCCAACACGCTCTACATCTAAGTTTCTGGTCGATCATTAATTACAAGATATCAAAGTTCGCAAATCAGATTAACGGAATTGGCAAGCATTCAGCAACGATTTTGTACTAGGCAGTGCTGTCGTTATATGCAGAAAGTGCGGTCCAGAAAGTTCAACTATTCTTGTCGTAAACCAATAGAGTCTTGTGCAAACTTGGAAATAGCCAGGACGGTTATAGCTCACTCTTAAAGTGCGAAAGAATCGCGATGTCACGAGCGCTCAATCGTCGCGAACTCTTGCTTAATACTTCTCTCTTTAGCGAAAAAATGAGCAACCATGTTTTACAATCCTCGCAAAAGTTACATGGCATAAGGTGCTTACACTGCAGTGTGCCACATCAAGAATTCTCGAGCTTGCGTTGCCTTTTTTCTTCTCCTGCTTTAAAGTCGACGTTAATTGACTGCGAAAAATGTCGCGCGATTCAAATTTTACGACAAATTTTTACTACCTATGTCTAACATACTTGTTTTTGAAATTACATTTTTTAACAGTTGAATAATTGTTAATCTTTTATGATAAGAATATAAAAGTCCTACCGAAACTCAAAAACTTACTTATTGGAATGTTTAATTCGAAATTACCAAAATAAGACTTGCGATCCTTTTAGAATAGAATTTATGTGCGAAATCAACTGTTACTTTAGTAAACATGTAATCATGGTACTAATGTGGTTTGCACTAGAATGTGGTAAACCTGACCATGATGTCCTAGGTTAAACTCGAATGCAACGCAACATTCATTAAATCGATTTAGTAAAATGGAATCTCGATTAGTACTATTAACTAATCAAGCTCAATATTACAAAACGAAGTCACAAAATTGATGTGGTTTCCGCGTTACCAGCTAGTATGATCAAAATAATTGAACTCAACGCTTTTAAATTCTCTGCATATATCGAATTCTTATCAAATTGCAAAGCTTTTTCATCAAATATTTTTTCCAGGTAATTTTTATAAAATAGAAAGCCTCCGATAATGGTATTAACAATGGAAAACTGTTTTTCAAAAGAAACTCTTTTGCTATTCAAGCACAGTACTTTCAAACGTCGCTAAAAATATAACTGTTGCCATATTTGTATGAATTATGTTTGATTCGGAACTTAGAAATATGAATAATCATGACTAAATGAGTTTAATTTAATAGCGACATCAACCGATTAATTATGATTTTAGATATGAAGTTAATATCAATTGATTTGAGAAAATTAAATTATGCTATACAAACTAAATTGTCTCCTTCAAATTGGAAGTTATCGTAACTGCATAAAATATTAATTTAGCTCCGAAATACGCGATAGTTTGAATGAACTTAATTCAATTTTTGCAACGCGATCAATACTACCGCTTTAAACATCCTACAGAAGATAGAATCAAAAATAATAGAAAATTTCACATGGAAGATCAAACTGAAAATAATTAAACTCTGTGTAAGAGACATAAGAAACTATCCTCTACAGTGCAATAAATAATTGAAATCTAGTGCAAAGATTTAATTTTACCTTGACTAGTTTATCATAAAAAGTTTCAATAAGATAAACAGCATTCGAATAGCAACTAATCAAAAACATACAATCATGAATGATTTGATATTGAAATTAGAAGAACACTACAATGATCATTCATACGATATATTTTTCATGATTTTCAGAGAAAAATTACGAAAAATTAGTCTAAACAAACAGTTATTACAAAGACTTTGAAGGTTTAAAATATTGAACATAAAAATGAAGTTAGAGAGATATTTTGTATCTGTGTACGTGCATTCTAGCGGTAACATGAATGTAAAATTATGTTTTAGAGAAATATTAATTAACATTAATATTGTTAAAGAACATTTGTATTTAGATCAAAATGTATAGCGATTCAAAAATTATAAATATTGTTTAATTTTTTAAAATTCTTTGAGTTAATTAGATTGTCACACAAATTTAATTAGATACATTAACATTGTTTTTTTAAAAATTTCTCGTTAAAAAAAATTAAATTTATAGAGTGATCTACTTAATTAATATTCACTATATAAAAATTTAAGTTATTTATTATTGACATCCGATTGATTATTCGGAATTTAGTAATAGGTAGATGTTATTTCATTTCAGAATACCATTTTCATACAATTACTCACAATTCAATGTATCTATTATTGAAGTCCACAAAAGCTCAAATATATTCAAAGATGCTACAGTTCTCTTGAATAAAACATATTTACCAACATCATCACTTTTCATTAAACGGTTCGCATAGCTTGAAGCATTAAATATCACGTCATTTCAAAGATAGTAATGTCAACTAATTTAACATGGGATTGAGCAGAGACGAATTTATTTGTAGAATTCAAAATAATTTTCTTCATTTTGAAGTTTTAACTGGTTGAACTATACAGTATTAAATCAATTTAAACTAAAATGAACTGAATATACATTGAATATAATATCTAAAATCACATATGATTTCTAGTAGTGAGGGTACCTCACTTCTGGCTCACTTTAAGACCGCAGTTGTGGAAATAGTTGATAGAATCGAGAACCCGGGTGGTTTGGAATAAATGTACCAGGAAAATGAAAAAAAATTGAACTGAATACACGAAAATTGAAAATAAGATTTAGAATAAATTAATGGTTCGTTTTCATAAAACATAAATATTACATAAGAAACATAAAAAAATTCACATAACAAAAATTGGTAAGTGAAATTTTTTATTGGACTTGTGTTCAAGAACTTAAATCACTTTAGAAGAGTGTTTTAAGCCCCACGTTAGAGTGGGGGGAGAAGGAGATATATTACTTATTTACCCAAAAGTTATTAGAATATCAAAAAATTTATAGTTCATCTTGTTGTTTAACATTCTTTCATATGTTATTTTAAGACTCAACATTCGGAAGCAGCATCACTAATCAGAGCATACAAATTACTTTTTCGTTTTGTAACTGAAAAAATATATTAAATGTTTTTTTTTCATAATTTGAAGCCCAGTCACATTGAATGTAATTCTGTAAAACTCATACATGCCGACAGAATATAAGATTATACTGGAACTTGTAAATTGAGGTATAAATTTTTCTTCAAGAGCTCCGACATCGATTCAACGATTCAGTAACGAAATATTCAAGTATTAGATATCGTAAAGTGTCCGATAAATAAATGAAGAAAAAAGTTTTTTCATTGGAAATGTTCATGTACACATATATACACTGTGAAGGCGCTACTTAAAATTATATAATATTTTAAACAATATATAAAGACAAATATATAACCGCGAGTGTTTAAAGCAATATTATATTTTTTAAAAAAAATACATACAATCACATTCTTTTTGAAATATTTCGAATCTTATATATTTTTTCATATGAAAAGGTATTTATCGTTAAAATATATTAATGCAGAATTTTTCCGCGTATTCGGTTTCTCTATATTGCATTTATCCTAACACACGATCAATTTTAATTACGATGTTATCGAAATTACGTGATACGATTTGTTCGCAATGTGTGAAATTTTACGTTTCTTTTATAAAACTTCGCAAAATATTATGGGAACTGAACCACGTGATATATCACTTAATTTAACAGAACTGAGTTTACAGTGGAGAAAGTGAAAAGATGAAAATTTGTTTTGAATAGAGATATAATCAAACAGAATGGAATAATTAGAGAACTTTGAACTGTGGTTATAAATGGAAGTAATAGATTCTGCTACAGTTTCAATAAGATTATGCACAATATACTGTATCATAATAACCATATGTTACAATATTAACACTATTTACTGTTCAAAACATTTATGATTGTACGAAAATAATCTACTTTTATCTCATGAATAGATTAAACATTAAAACAATTGTTCTTTATCTACTAATGTAAGTTCTTTTGATCTCTAATTTTTTAAGTAGAACAATTAATTATACAGTAGAATTGCATGTTTAAACAACATATGTTATAAACCATTTGTCCACATTTTCCTATTACGCAGTACTTGAAAGTCTGAATAAAAATACATAAGTCATATACATTTTTAATAATAAAGAAAGTAACTAATTTAATTTGTTCTTTATAAAAATTAAGACTTTTCCCATTAAATAGATTAAAATTACATTACATATATTAACATTATTTGCTGATTAAGTTTTATCCATTTTATTATCCAAGAATTTTATGAAAAATTAATATTCAGTTTGGAAAACATTTGTTTTATATTTTAAAAGCCACATTATTTATTTGTGGAGGATATATTCTATGTATAATTTAGACTAACCAGTTTGATCAAATTCTTAAACTCGTAGGTGCTAGGCTGGTTTTTCCTCTCATTTATTTTCGTAACACAATTTTATTGATGATATTTAATTATTTGCATTAGATTGAAATACTTCCATTGATTTACAGAAAGGCTCATTAGTTTGTTTGATTAAAGGATGTAAATAACAAAATAATTCTGTTTCACATTGAAACAAATTAACTTTAAAAGTTCAGATTATTTTTATCTTATTCATCTCTGATGCCTAACTTTTAATTTTTTCATGAATCTGCGATGCTTTGTTCTAGCCTTAATAACATTCAGCATAGAAAAAGTTTTTAACATTTTATTTTTCAAAGGCTATCTATATTTTTACAATATTTTTTATATATAGTTCCATTCGTAGGTATTTGATATCTTTTTTCTGAAGTGCTATACAAACAATTTATGCTGATATACAAAGCAGATTATTTTATATTTCTAAACTCGCATTCGTCGTTACTTTTATTTAATTTTTTCAATTCTCAAAAATGGTGAATAAAACATATTCCAAGCAAATTTATTGAATTCCGCAGTCTTTTTTAGGTATAAGCAATTTAACGGCGTAATTTTTCACCTTTCAACATTTTAATTTATGATGTGTCAACTTATCTTCGTTTGAAAAATAGTTTAAACATCGGTTACAAATATGTTTTTTGTTCCATTAATTTGTACATTGTGAATTAACGAGTCGTGACAAGTCTTTAATCCTATAATAGTGACTAGGCTCATCATCAGTTATGAGAAGTAAATTATCATGACAATCCTCTTCTTGTTTCGTTAAATAAACTGAAAATACTTCATCTATTTAAGCTTAGGATGTGTTTCCTAAACCACTTTATTCAAATCGTAAATATATGTAAAGGCAACCGAAATAGTATATTATATATGATGTAAGAGCGAAACAAAGGCGGTTTCCAGCTTCATTTGAATCTGGAATCGAGTGTCCCGCTCATATGACCATAGTATATTGTACATCAAGGAACCAACTTGAGTTTGTACTCCTCATTTACAAATAGTTTTCTGCTCTCTAGGAAACCCACGATCTTACCTTAGGCTGCCTTCATCAGTTCTCGATCACGTCTCAGGTAACATTTCACACTAAAGAGTAGACAACTATTTTCCCTTATGGTCCACACGATATTTTTCGTTACAAGTACAAGTAAAAACACAGATTTTATCCTGAGAAAAAGGAAGTAAAACGGAATATTACTCCTGTAAGAGAGTAAAATACATTTTCCACTCCTTAAATACAGTATTTACTCCCGTGGGAATAAGACTTTGTTTCACTCCTACTTTTGAAGGAGTAAATCTATGCTTTAAGTACACAGGTAATGAAAAATGCATTTCCACAACCAGTATGCGGAAATCGTTGTTCATTTTACCTATGTTAAAGAAATTTCCACCCTAGGATGGAAATGTTCACATTCTAGATCTCCGCCCAGAATAAGCATTCCGCCCTGAACTGAAGTAAAATAAACCACAATTCCCACTCATGTGTTACAGAAACTAAGTTCAAAATAAATTCAAGAGACTTATAGAAGTTGAATATAATAATAACTGACCTCTGTATCATAATGCAGGATATAGCAATATAGTATGAATGCTTAAATAACCCACTTATATTCATAAATTTTCTCATAATCCCAAAAATTTGTTTTATATTACTCCAACAAAGTATATTAATCTGTACTTTTGGTTTCAGGGAATTTTAATTATTCATTTCAGTTTACGACAAATGCAAAATGGTATGAGGTACCGGAAACTTTTCTTTGAATTCACAGTCAACATTGGAAACAACAGCCCCTCATGCAACTTCAAACATGTATAATCTAATTGAAGTATATCGTTAACACATTTCGATTGTAAAAATGGTAAAAAGCCTGAATGTTATAAATTGTACTACATCTTATTGTAAATTTAATCTCAATATTTAATCATTTCTGAGCCTAATAATTACAAATTGTAAAGAATTAAATTATATTAAAAGAATAAAATGTATATTTTATATCTGCTCAAGCTAGTTATAATTTTATTAGATAAGTACACATTAGAATCTGATCTAAGAATACTATGAAACATTATTATTAATTTTGTTGAATTTAAGTCTACATATTTTCATTAAAAAGGATTTATAGCTATTTGTTATGATTATTAGTGGTAAAATGTAACTTAATGAAAAAATTCACCTTTCCTGCCTAAGATTCTATAATTTCGAGCGTCAAATTTCAAACTTTAATTCAGAGAAAAATTCATTTCCTTAAACGGATTATGACTGTCTGAATATAGCACACTTTTTAGAAGGTTTAAGTGACCTTTCCGTTTTACATGCAGATTATATAAGGAATACGTAGTTTTTTTTTTAATTTGTATATAATTTTAAATATAAAATTATTAAACATTATATTATCTATTACATCGTTCACATATCAACTTTATTATTATGGCTGCATGAATATGCGTATTAATGATCGTTATCTATAATTGGTCCTTTTAAATATGTATTTTATTAAATAGCAGTAATTAATTGATTTTAATGAGGAGAGACATCTATCACTGAAAATCTGAATACAATTTATTTCATTATCTATGTCAAAAGTTTAGGTAATATATCTAAAAGCAATAAAATTAAAAGTTTTAAATATTAAAGATATTTACGAAAAATGATGACAATATATTTTAAATTCTTAGAAAATAAAACTGCACCATGTTAACAAAAACTCCCTTTGCTCTTTTCGTAAATTCTCACTCACCATGTTAACATCCTCGCGGACTGCCAATCTAAAACGCGTTTTCATACAACAAATTATTGCACGAGTTTATCGACGTTCATACATTTTTAGTCAATGAAATTCACTCCATACCAAATACATAAAAATAGTATGTATACAAGGGCAAAAAATTTAATGAAGGCATTCTCATTTATTATAAGATTTATTTAAAGTATAAATTATTAGTGATTTATTAATCGTTGATATACAGGGTGAGTTTTTTATCTTGAGACAACTAAATATCTCGAAAACTACAAATCCGAT
>JABFQD010002995.1:0-14053 GCA_022817045.1 Psix sp. ZL-2020 | reverse complement strand
TTTTGTTTGAAATTTGAAAAATTAAATAAATCTGATTATTTTTGATTTGTGGAAAAATCATGATTTGTCTAATCTTAGCATTTTTAAAATGCTTCGTATGTTTGTATATAGTTTATTCCTTGGATTTAATCTTCGGCCATAGATTTGATTTTATTTTATGAAAGATACGTGATCATGTTTATTCACATTGATACGAGCAGTTTTTTATAACCCTTAATGATTATGGTTTGTGTAAGTGATTTACATGAAATATACATTCATATCCATTAAAATTTGACGTTATTTATTTCTCTGTATTTCCATAAATTATCATATTTTCTTTAGTCTTTCACATTTTTCTTTCGTATAAGTACAATTATGAACATTGTAAAACAAAACTAAAAATGGCATGAACTTAAAACGAAATCAGACATAAACCATTAATTCGAAACATATCTGTTGGAATGAATTCTAAAATTTGAAAAACACATTAATTCAAATAGTGGTAAATATAAATAAATAAATCAAAATTGATGTAACGAATCTCGTTACGTGAATCTCATAGGGGCTTTATTTTGACTATATTTGCGACGTCCAAAATAAACGTGGGATTTCAATTTTAATATCGAAAATTGCATACGCCCCTGAGTCTCATTTCCCCTTGTTGAATTACAGACGAAAAAAGCGAAATGAAATTTTGTCCGGCGTATCTTGGTTCAATTGAACGAGTGTCCCCAGTCGGTAAGCAAAAGCCCGCGGCGCATTCAAAAACCGCTTTATTGCGGCAGCCAGCAACGGTTGGCCGCTGAGGATTGGGAGTGCGGCATGGCGGGGCAAGTGTGCTTCGAGAGTGGGACGCACGGAGTCGTGCTCGCATTAGAACAGTCAGCGCTGCCAGTGCCGATCGCTAGTGAGGCCGCGGCTCGATCCTCAGGACGTCGCTCGCCGGCTCGGTTGCGTCGCGAACATCCACACAAGAAGCTTAAGTGGTTCTACCAATGACGGCTCTTGGAAGTTCGCGAAAAATTGCGTGGCCTGTCGACCTTGTATGGTCCGCTTGATATCCATCCAATGACACTTTGATGACCACCAATCATAATGCAGGAACACCCGGAACAACGCTCCGTGGGGCTGCTCAGCACCTTCCTCATCCGCAAGAAACGCTGTCGCGCTTACTTTCATCGGGGAACTTTAATCTGGGAAACGGAACGCTCTCCTTACAGTAAGACCTGCTGAAGATCTACCGAAGAAATCAGACTCGTAGTCCATTGTTTATAAACCTTACTAGTAGTTTACTTCAATTCATTGGTTTAACAAGAAAATAATTGCATTATTTCATAGTTCTGGTTTTATAGCTAGAAAGTCATTAAGCGAAGAAAGAACCGGATATCATAATAACTTGCATTGAGCAATCGCTAACTGAGATGCATGTTGTACCATAACTGCAAAGTGTTCATAAAATCTGCAACTAGTAGGTTTTCAAAGGTCAATTCTTTAGATTGGATTTAAATCTTTGGACTTTGGTTCCGGTTATCAATTCTTAATATCGCCATCTAAAATTGACGATAAGTTTAGGTCCACCTTGGACTATGAATAGGACCAAACCAGACCCGACTAAATTGGGCATAACCGGTTTGACCTTGTGGTACAAGGGTGCATCTACTTACGCACTCAAATTTCAGGGTTCCTATAAAACAAGTCAAGACTTTTGATCCCACTTAATTATTTAAATTACAAATCTGACAAATCTGGCTTCATAGAACCACTTTTTACAGTAGTCTCTCTCATTTGACACACGACAATATTTACTATTGTCTTGTTTATAAAGGTCTGCTCTGTTGTTAAATTGTTTAAATAGATGAGTGTACATTTTTATGTTTGACAGTATTAAGAATATGTGTCAATAAGGTGCAATCTCTTTGTTTTTTTTTGTAGTTAAAAAAACAAAATGTACCGTTAGTTGAAAACTCATTTTTATTTCTAAAAAGTAATCATTTTCTTTTGGAAAACGGTGTCTACAATAAACAAAAATTGATAATGCGTTCTCATTCACTTCAATACCCAAACACAGAACATTCTTAGTAGAAGCGTCTGATTATTTCAGCACAGTTGTAACATCCATGTTGACCTATATCCGGCCTAGGGCATTCCGGTGCACTTGCATCAAACCTTTGGATATCATTATAGTGGTACAAAGCAGCTATTCCTATGCAACACTTATTCATGTTATTTACAATTTAATCGAATGACACGTTTATTATGAAATTCCTTTAATGACATGAAATTGAACGAATCATCTTATCTAATATACTTATCCATTTCCAACAAGAAGATAGTTTACGTTGATTAGTTTATCTGTCCAAAACCAATGAGTCATTGCCGAAAAAAAGAGCAACAAAAAATTCAACGAAATTTTGTTCGTCACTAATAAATAATCGCAAAGTAAAATCTCAACGAGAATATAAGTCGGTATTCCGGTATTGATTCCTGGAACTCGTGTATGACCAAGGTCGTCTGTGCAGAACTGCATCTTTTCGCGGCCAAAGTTTTCGCGTTTTTCTTATTCATCGAAAGTGACTCGGGACAAGTCACAGTCGAGACAACGTGACAGACTCTGACGATGCTGATTTCGTATTCCGCTGTTGCTCCTATACCTGTTTTGCTTCAATCATTGATCACTGTGTCAGGAAAAGTTGCAACTAACTTAATAATATCCAAGATCTGTCTAATTTATTGACACTTCTTGTATGTTCTGACATTAAATACACTGTTCATTTCAGACATTTGAGCAGTGAACACAAAATTAAAGACTGTAATAACTTTCAATTGACGATTAAACAGAATGTATAAAATAAATATTGGTTGCCAATTTGCATAATATGTTAAGTCTGATCCCTGTTTTTCTGAAATCAATCTTATTGCATTAAGTCATCGATTAACTGCAAAATAATCTTTTATTCAAAAAGTGGTTACAGTAAAAACTGATATTAAGCTTATTTGTGTTAAGAGGGGAAGGTTCTGCGAACTTGACCCAAATTCGCGTCACTTCAATCTCAGAGTGATTTTCTACATCCCCCCTCCCCTATCGCTGGTTTCATTCATATTTCAACTGCACTTAAGCCTGACTTTTTCGTTGTCCGAAACTGAGTAATAAATAATTACTCTCATTCATATATACCAAGAACTTGTTACTGATCTTTAATAATTCATCGCTACCTATACACAACACCTGGGTTCCTTCTATTGGTATTTTCATTATATAATTAATGCACCCGGTATTTCCCACCAAAAAAATTGAGAATATAAGAAATCGTGCAATGATTTTAACGGTTTTTTTTAAACATTTTTCTATTTGTGTACTTCAGATAGAAGCGAAAAAGGGCAGATGTGAATTATTGATTAGGTTTAAAATTATCTTTTTGAAACACCAAAAAATCTAAATTATTTAAAATCTAAAAGCATCTCGTACTTTGCTTTACTTACTAATGTAGCTGAAAATATGGTTATACTATTTTGATAATAACATGTGTGAATATGCTTAAGTAAAATTCAAAAATAACTCTTTCGCTTTATGAGAATTATTTGCTCACTATAATAAATAGCTACGACATACGTAATAATTCTACAGATGCCGAAAATACATTGGAAATTCATGTTGTTCTTGTGTGAAAATAGTGTCCATATTTTGATTATATATATGTATTCAATTGTTTAAAATCGTATTGTGATTGTAAAAATATATTGACATTGTATTCATTTTTTTGATATTAATTATAAGTATTAATTTGTCATCAATAAAACTTACATTGATGTCGGAGATGTCAGTTTCTCAATTCTTTCTCTGTCTGTGTTACCAAAAGAGTAATGTTATCTCTGTCTTCTAGGCTCGTATATGACTGACATATCTTGACAATTGATAGTTAACCACATATATTAAAATAGTAATTCTTAAACGAACTTTTTATATCCAAGCAAATGAATCTTAAGTATTAATTAACACAGTTTTCGCACGTTTATTAGCTTTCTTTCAACATTATTTCCTCTTTGATAATAATAATATTTCGTAACTAGAATTGAACATGGCTCACTTTTCTGTTGCTTGCAAGTTTAATCGTTTGTATCAAGTTTCTTATAGAAAAAAGACAAAAAATTGGGAAAAAAGTTAACGGTCGATTGGGTTAACAAATCAACGCTATTTTCATAATCACTTTAAAAATAAAGAACACTATTGACTGACACGGTTTAATATCGAAAAAAATAAGATTAATAAAAGATTCAATCATCTGACGAATTTGTAGAATTATAATTTAAAATTTAAAATTTAAAATAAAAAAAATGTAATTAATTTCAAATGAAGATATTGCGCGATTTGAACGACAGCTCATAAAATAGCCAGCAGTAAAAAAACAGCTGACAGTGCGAAAGCTATATGTATGTATAATAAGAAAAAAAATAACTCGCGTCCTTGTTGAAACCAGTCTTCCTTCTTTCGTCAAAAATCATAATGATATTATTTCTTTATTTTTACATGTAAAATCAATATCGATATCTGAACATTTTGTTAATTTGACTTGTACAAATGTACATGTGTACGTATAAATATGAAAATAAAAACTTGTATAAACTTTACTTTTGTAACACATTAACTATAAGTTCACACACATATAATTCTGTAATTAAGAACAATATTAAAATTGAACAATATAGTTAAGAGCATCTAATGACATTTATTACAAAAGTCAAAGTACAAATAAATGAACATATGTTTTTAAACTAGTAGACCATAAAATAATAGTTCAATCTATTACCATATTGAATAATATAAACAAACATTTCTATTTATTGTAAATCTATTGTCGATTATATAATTATTTTAATCTATATAATCGACGTAATGCATTGAAATTCAAATCCAAAACTAAACATTTCAAAAATATTTGATTAGTAATAATACATCAATTAAACCGTACTCACTACGTTATATAAATGCTATTTAAACATTTTGATGAAATACATTGGATTGTAAATTAATCACGAATCCGTATACAGAACAAACATTTCGTTATGATTCGTGCAAAAAATTAATGATTTGCTATTTTCAGGAGTCTAGGTCTGATAAACTTATCTTTATCAAAATATTTGATTGTACAAAATCAAAACAGAGAACGATCGATTTTTGCTCGTGTCTGAAAAATCATTTTAGTTCTTGCAATTTGCACCAAGAAAATATCACAAAAGAAGTTGAATTCAGTGATGTTAAAAAACCGGAGTATGAGATGTCAAGAGGTTCTCAAACGAGAACTTCCTTAATAGTGTTGTTGCGTGTTCAAATGAAAGGAAACAGGCTCTGAAAAAATATATCAAATCCGTTGATCGAAGTGTCATTAAACAGCGGCGATAATTCACTTTCTAATTTATGTTCCATGGCATTTTAGCGCAAAACCGTTTGAATGAAAACCGCAGATGAGCAGCAAGATTCATTCAAAAAAAAAACGCTACAAAATCGTTAAGTCTAAGCTGATACTGACGCAGACAAAAAAGCAATTATAGTAATTGTCATGCAGAAGCGTAGCACAGCTGGTTGCTTTTTTGCCACAGAACTCGAGATGCAAAATTGTTACCAATTAACGAACATAATTAAAATGGTTAAAATTGGAAAATTGGTCAGGTTGAAATGCGTCTGGAAATTTTTAAATGCAGTCTTTAGAGCTAATGCAATTATCGTTATGAGTAATGTTTTGTCGAGAAAAATGATATAAAAAATAATAATCTCGCAATACTTCACGTTACAAAATATGAAGTTATTGTGCGAAAATAGCGTGCAACTAGTTGATTACGCGTTGCAGCACAGCATACTTTCTTGCGATCAGGCCACGAGCGTCCAACCGTGACTGCAAGGTTCTTTCATGAGGTCTCTTTTCACTGCATCTAGCATGTGTGAAAAGACTGCACTAACAGAGTCTAATATAATACCATAGAAATGTTATACATTTAAATGCCGTAGATGATGTTAAGAAAATTATATCACGACCTTATATCAGTTTTCGTTTTCATGGACAAAAGAGCAAATCAGAAAATATACAAGTTTATAATGATGTGACAAAATGATAATTCATGTTAAACTCCAAGATTTATATGTACTTTTTAATTTCATAAACAAAGAGTCAAAAGTTGATATGAATGCTTGTTTTGTTTATGATTTGAAGGTCTTTGTAAAGATTCTAACACGCGTTTCAGTTGAGACATTCTAATCATTTATAAAAAAGTTATACAACATTAACAATATGTTGATTTGTGTATTCAAAGAATATAAACACATATCGTAATGTACAAACACAAATATTATTATTAATTTTTGACATTTTCTTAGAAAGGTCGATTTTCACTCGACAGAAATGAATAATGATTATGTAAGAGGGTCAATACTATCTATTATACCATCGTCAAGGTGAGAATACAAGGAAACTGCAACAAAAGAGAACAAAAGTCAATGACAATCCTGATTTCTTTCAGCTGTGAACATGTTCAATATTTCAATTAAACTTGTATATTGAAAAAAGCACATTAAACGTCTACATATATTTATTATACTAATTACGAAAATCTAGTCGTACACTTCTTTGTACTAAAATTGATTTCTTAATATGTTCAATTTTCTTTATAATGAACGCAAAGTTGTATTTTCTTATAACGTCTACTAAGCTTACATATTTTTTTCAATGACCATCAGCATACACTTTAACCGTTGATCTTGAAATATTAATTTCTTATGCGGCGTTCAAATGACTTTCTATGGAAGATTTCATTTTTCTATGATAAAATACAGAAGATTTATTTGCAATTTCTTGAGTTACCCGAACAGAACAAAAATTTCTCGCTTTTAAGCTGGTCTAGGTATGTCGACCTTATCAATATTCCTGTCAGGTCTGAATTAAGTCACTTTATAAAGAAGTTATAGTATAGATGTAAACTCAAGTAAGCCCTACTTGACCTTTAATTGTGACCCAAACTTAAATATCAGATAGAGTTAAAGTCAAATCCTCAGTTACATCTAAATTTGTATATAGTTTGATCAATTTATTTCTATTTTAGATATAGAATGTGAATACTTTTAATTATATTTGTCTAATGTGAAAATCTCTTTTTCAGCGAGATGGACATTGTCTTTGACGGATGTAATAGCGGCATGCTATGGAGACGAGTGGCTGCCTGGAATGAGCGGAGTGAAAAAAAATAGCGGTCAGGAGCAGACCAAGTCCTCGACTAGCTTTGTCATCCATTATGCTGCTTGCGGTCCGAAAAACACTTGGAGTCATCACAGCGTGACAATGACACACTCAGATCCTAAGCAAGTGTCACTCTGGGTAGAAACCATTCGAGAATACTTATCTAGTGAGTTTCACCTGAAATTTGAACATTGAAAGTAGATTACAAAGTAAATGCAACAAAACAATGCTGTTTTTTAAGTCAAATTTTACAATTTAACAACTTCAATTAAAGTTATTTTTTATTTTACAGCCTTTTTTTTAAACGGAAATTTCAAAATCTAGTCTATTGAATAGAAATGGAGATTTTTTATACCTAATAAATACCATTCAGTTATGTATGTACAGATAAGAATGTGACTTATGATAATATTAATTTTTATGATGACAGTGATTTATTGAATATATAACAAAAGGAATTTCATTGTGTAAATATAAAATATAAAATTATAAATTATTATGGGAAGTAGTAATACATTCAAAATGGTTTTCTCTTAATATATTTCAACATTTGAAATTAAATTAATGGCACAATATATGAAAAAGGTATTGCAGTTTTATTACATAACAAATGTAAAAAATTATTAACGTTCTACGATTATTCATCGACGTCACATTACAGAGATGATAAAAGCTAAATGCTAAGCACCTATATGATTTGTTGTACTTGGTTGTGAATACAAATGAATATTTTTTTTTAAATATATGTTCTTTGTTTGATATGAATACAATTACGAAAATTGCTTTTATTTTTTTTTCTTCGTTAAAATTACTATAAGTCTACAAGTGTAGAATTTATTATAAATGTATTGTTATAGCTCTTACGCAACGTCCAAGAAGGATATTGTTATTCGTCAATCCATTTGGTGGTAAAAAGAAAGGGTTGCAAATTTGGCAAAAAAAGGTTCAGCCTTTGATGAACATCGCTGGTGTGGAAACTAAACTGATCGTAACAGAAAGAGCTGGACATATAAAGGATACACTTTTGACGGCAAACCTGGATGACATAAATGTAAATTTATAAATGATAAATGCTATTTTTTATACATTATGTATCTCTGAAAAAATGTAAAGTATAAAGACACACGGTAATAATAAAAACATTGAATGATAATTTCATAAACTATATTTTTAAAGATTTTTTACTGTTAATTTTCAATCTTTTTATTAGTTTTATTAAAAACAACAGATTATTGAAAAATCAATACCGTTACAAATTGCGATGATTTTATCAATATTGCTTTTTTACTTCTGAAGTTGGGATCATTTTTATTATTAATGATTCTGTCGCCAAGATTTGTTATCTTGTCGTAGATTGATAATCTCGAATTAAATATGCGTGGCAAAAAATCTCAACACTTAATGTATATAAACAAATCGTTCAAAATTATATCTTTGGAATAGTTAAAAAAACAATGGTATAAACAAACACATTTTTTTATTGTTTTATAATAATATATAATAATACTTTGTTAAATATTTCATTAGTTATATTCAAGGTCAAAAAAAAACTTATATCAATGTAAGTTATACTTGTGTCTTTCTTTTCTTTTCTTCCTTTATTTAAATAAAGAAAACTTCAGTGAATAAAATATTCAGTCGAAAACTTGTTTTGATATCAAGATAGTAATTATATTACAATTTTATGATAAGTGTTATTATTACAAAAATGAAAATGGTATTTGAAATTTCACTATAAAGGAAAAACGTAAAATTTGGAAAACTGCCAAATTGATTCAATTTGAATACACCGTTACTTTTGTATTTTTAAACGAAATTCCATTTTTATTAAAATGAAGATAAACAAGTTTGACTTTGAAACTTACAATTTTTTGTACAAAAACTTAAACAAAGGCAAATTATTGAAACAATGATACTTCGATAAAAAAAGGAAAAACATATAAAATTCATTCAGATTTTATATGAAAAGCAATCATCCGGATTGAAGTTTCTATCTAAAATATTGATTGACATTGCATTCTTCTTTTTCAAGATTTTTATCTGAATTCAGTCACGTAGAATTATACATAATTTTAAATAATATACATGTTCGAGTATCGAATTGTAATGTTCAAATTGCGTCCAGGCGCTCGTGATTTGCAAAATTAGTAATAATATAATTCGTATCTTTCATTTTTATAATATGATGTCAATATTTTTGTAGAAAATAAAGACAGTGAAATTCTACGTCTTTGAAATTTTAATAAAAACTCTTTTTAAGAGTTGTTGTCATATAAATATTAAATTTTGCATAAAAGCGTTTGAAGAATGTATTGTAGAAACGAACGTTTTGTGTGAAAATCCTACAAAGATTGAACAGGTGCTCGGATTTAATTTTGCTTAAGAATAATAAGTATAGTAGCAGCAATTACAGCTATTTGACAGTTTCTGCAATCATCATCTTGTCTCAAGCTTTCTACTTCACTTGCAGATGATTGCGTCATTTAAACCAAGTTTAAAAATGAATTCCAATATATTCCAAAATGTGTTTATTATTAAAATTAAAAGTTCATAAATTATCGTTCAACAAGGAATTTTAAAATGGGGGAATACATTTCTTTCAGTTTGAGAAAAAGTAACTTAAATATTTTTTACGATTATAATGAAATATAATTGAATAACATGTTTCATGCATTATACTTGAGTAACTTATATAAATTTATTAATATTAATTATCCTTTGAAAATGATAATTTTTTATTCAAATTATAATTCGCAGTTTTTGTAGAATTTTAAATTAAATTGCCTATAAATTAGTTTTAGTAGTTTTTAAGATTCTAAAAATTCAAAATAAAATGCTAACAGTAAGTTGATTATTATTATTTGTTTTACAGGCTGTTGTATGTGTCGGAGGCGACGGCACTTTTTCTGAAGTATTTAATAGTTTAATAGTAAGGACAGCGAGAGACCAGCAAATTGACCCAAATAACATGGATGCAAATTTCCCAACGCCGAGGTTGCCTGTGGGAATCATTCCGGCTGGCAGTACAGACACTGTAGTATACAGTTTACATGGAACTACCGATGTCCAAACAGCTACCTTGCACATTTTATTTGGCGATATTAGTGGCTTGGATCTTTCTTCTGTGCACAACAATCAGGCTCTGCTTAGACTGTACGCATCAGTATTGAGTTATGGGTACTTAGGGGATTTATTGCAAGATAGTGAAAAATTTCGCTGGATGGGACCTCAGAGATACGAGTACTCTGGTTGGTACATTTTGTATTATTTTAAAATAACTTAAAAGTATCTCAAAAATTGAATACTTTATTCAATAATAATTACTTATATTGTAAAATATATTTATTTTGCAGATATTCAGTTTTTTTACAAAATTACAAAATACACAGTTTAAAGAAATTGTAAACTAATGCGATATATTTTGTAGGTTTTAAAAAGATAATGGCCAACAAAGGCTACGACTGTGAAATCGAATTACTGTCGGATCCTTGTCATCCTGCAGCTAGCATCAGGTGTTCAAGCAATTGCAGTCGGTGTCTTGAGAACAAGCACAGTGAAATTGCAGATAAAGAGCTCTCTCGTTAGTATACAATGAAAAACTTAGATCTTACAGAATTGACTTACTATTTATTTGTTACAACAAAATTCATTCTACGAATTACAATTTTATTGATAGTTTAATCTATTAATTGTATTATATTCAATTAAAATTATCGATGTAATTTTTGTTCATTATGTGTTACGCATTGTTAATAAGAAAGTAGTATATAATGTTATGTGATAACATAAAATATATTATACCTCAATTACTCATAACTTACATATAAGTTAACTCATAATTAACTTATATGTAGGTTAATTATATAACTGAGTTATATAATTAACTGTGCATGGCCATATTCTGCTAAAATAGAAATTATATATTTCGTGATAAGTTTTTAATAATACTGTTTCTGAAAACTGTAGTTGAAAAATAGTTATTTTTTGATCTAATTGTATTTAAAAAATTAATAAATGCTGCCAGACAATTTACTATGATATTTTTTAGAATTTTAAATTCTTAGTCAAGTAGTATGTATAGTCACTTTTAAACGTAAATATTTTTAAATCTGTTTCTACGCTATACATTAGGACTTAAAAGTTACTTAATTGAAAAACTTGTCATGCTTATTTTTTTATAAAATAAATAAAATATTAAAGTAATAAAAGTCTGAAACAGTCAGAGTAACTCCAAATTATATAGGAGTTGTTTATTGTTATAATTATAAAGCTCTTTATTGTTATAATTAATATTTCTGATTTAGTATATATATCTTTATTTACTATATATAGTTAATAATAATAAGTCGTTTTCACTTTATTTTTTATTTTTATTATGTAAAATAATTTTAGGATGGATGACAGTTCGAGGAAAATTTTTCATGGTCAACGGGGCAAATGTCTCTTGTGCTTGCTCCAGAAGTCCTATGGGTTTTAGTCCGCACTGTCACATTGGTGATGGATGTGTGGATGTTATTCTGGTCAGGCATACATCTCTGTTGAATAATATTAGAATGTTGCTGAGACTCAGTAGCAAAGATAAGACTGTGGTACGTTTCTCATTATTCATTAGTCGATGATCAAATTAGCATGACAAAATATGTTTGCAACTTAAAAATCAATTAATTCAATACGTCTACAGCAAAAATATTACTTTAGCATTATCATATTAATATAAAATTAACATTCGTTCCAACTTTTTCGTGTAATTTGTCTACATTTTTATAATTCATCTTTTTTATTTTCAGTATGACTTACCTTTTGTCGAAGTTTACAGAGCTAGGGAATTCAAGTTTCGTACTATGTCTCCACCTCATTTGTACGAAGACAATGAAAATACTACACCGCGATTAAATAACAGTATCAGTGTTTGGAACTGCGATGGAGAAGTTATTCAGTCTGATCATGTAAAAATCAGGTAAATTTATTTTTTAAAATTCTCTAAAATAAAAAAATGGAATATTGTTATAAGTAATAAAGAAGTACATGAAAAACATAATGAATATTTTGAAATATGTTAATTAATTTTTTATCGATTTACAGAGTGCACTGTCAACTGCTGAATGTATATACAAGGCGGATTCCAGAATCAGTAAAAGAACCCGGATGTTTTTGTTCCTTATGAAATTTGCTCAAATGTAAAAATTTGGTGCGAAAGCAGTTAATTGCAAGTTATTCAGCGTAACAGTAACGTAGTTCCTAGTAACTTGCCTGATAGATATTATTTTATTGCCGCTAAACCAGTGAATATTTGGAATAATGAAGAAACGTCTCGAAAAAGAAATAACATGTCAATGTGCAATTTTTTAAACTTATTATCTTTAATAAGTCTATGGAAATAAAAAACAGTGTCAGCAAGACATTGTTTAGTAGTAGAACAATGAGAAATGAAGAAAACGCAAATTCTTCCTTATCTTATTGTCCAATGTAATTTGAAATTTGTATTTTTAATCCAAATTTTAAAATATTTATCTTTAAATTATGAAGCTGGATTTTTAGGTATAGTTTTATCTAAAAAAAATCACTTTCTTCTGAAAAAAGGATTAGAATAATAATAAAATTGTTAAGTTGACCTTTGGAAATTGAATGTGATAATTGAACCCTCGGTTCGCTATTTGTAATGACACATGTGCTTTAAAGTCTCGATTAGATGCTCTTAGAACGATCTTGCGGAAGCAGCGGTTAATTGATAAGTACCGGAAGTGCTCAACAATTTTATACATCTTTTAAAATCCTACATCGGCTCTCTTTTATAATAATGTCAATTACCAAACAACAATAGAACGTAATAAAAAACATAGATCTGATATTTTGCATTAAATAATTTGCATAAGCAAATGTGATTTTATAAAACATGCATTAAAGTTGAACCAAAAGACATTTTGTTTAAGAAAGAGAATGATTAGTCTGCGCTGATTTTTCCGAATTCCACGAAAGCAGCATTTGGAAATAATGTGAGCTATAAATTAGATGTACATAAATATGAATATTTTCACAAGTGTTGAAATGATTGTTTATCATTCATTTTCATATCTGATAAAAGTACTTATGATTTCGCATTATATAACGTTCTAAGTCACGTTCATATGTTCAAATACATTTACACAAATGTGAGATTAAAAATACAGTTACGTCTTGAGGACATGTTTGTAACAGATGCAATATTTTGATAGTTTCAGAATAGTACTTTATGCACTGTCGAGCTATTCTTTTTAAAAATATTATATAAACATTTACATGCTTATGTAAATTTTATTTTCTAAAGATTATCGAAGATTGACGCATGGAGCTAATGTATTTATGTATTATAACTTATAAGTTTAATACCTTGCAAAAGCATACAGTGTAACAACATTGTTATGTTCAAATTGTGATAATGTCAATGTTGACAAAGAATTTGCAAAAGAGTATTTTTATATCAATCATGTCAAAAAAGCGCATTTAAATTTTGTTTGCATTGCTAATTTAATTTTATATCAAGTTTTCTTAAAACGATGTTCATGATAAAGTATTTAATAAAGTAAAGAAGTAAAAGAGTCTGTGCGTTTATATATGATTCATATATGGGAACTAATGGATTTAATATAGATCCTCAATCCAGATCATTTTGTATGTTATGTTTCGATTAAGTTTATTGTTCTTTCTATTCTATTGTTCTATGTTGATTTACTTTTGTTATATAAACAAAGCGATGTTTTAAATGTAATGTATGTTTCATCATTTTTAATATCATTACACGCTGTATAATATATTTCAGTGTAATATAAAAATTGTAAATATGAACTTGGTACTTGTGAAGAAATAGAAGA